>JAXQQM020079913.1:0-174199 GCA_034641835.2 Pinus albicaulis | reverse complement strand
ATAAATCACATCATAGGTCTGATTTTCTATTTTTTATACTTGTTTTCACCTAATTCCTTTAGAAGTTACACTACATAGGCTTCAGTCACATTCTGCATACTCTAGGTCATGGGAAATCAACAATTTTAAGCCTAGTCGAGATTGGAGGAACTGTTTAATATAGCTAGGATCATTTTTTTGGCCTAAAATTTGATATAGGAGTTTCACATGACCTAATATAGAAGATTCATCCCTCCTTATTTTTACGCACATCCTTGAAATTATTCATTTTAGGGCCTAAATCACTGCTTTTCCCCACCCCTTTGAGTCAAGAAGTGAAGTAAAGTTGTTGTTGTTGCTTAGAATGAAGGATATACCATATAGCATCAGTTAAATTTGATTTCTTGCTACTCTCCAACTTTGGGATACCTTAGGGTATTCTTATTGTTGTAGAAAATCCCTATATTGTTGCATTTCCCCACTAAGGAAGGAGAATATAGGCCATATACTTGCCGAGGTTATTTTATCTGCTGCTGAGATGTTTTTTTACATATAATGAGCTGTTTTAAATTTTCATTATCATGATTTGTTGAAGCTCCACATTGGTAATAACTCAAAATATTCCCAAAAGTGTAGTTGTTCCCATTTCAGGATATTACATAGGACATTTGCGGAATAAGCCAATGGGCTTGGAGGCATGGCCATCCCACGCTCGGAGAGTGATCGTGGAAGGAGCCAACTCAGGTGATCCAAGTTTCTTCCAAACCAAAGCAGACATCATGCAAGTGGATGCCCCCTCATCAATAATGCATTGGGAAATGTTAGCGTTCCAGATCTTGACTGGGATTTGGAAGGAAACGGAAGTAGGGAGAGGAGGATGTTCTGACTGGTGAAAATAAAATACTATAAATCGATCTTCAGAAGGATATAAAGTTCCCATGGTAGATATTAGAGCTTTTATTTGTGAAGTGCACGACGGGAGGAGTTCCAGTGTTGAAATTGGAGCAGAGGATTGTGCCAAATCATCGACTATGCTATACAAATGGGCTGCTTTTCCAGAAGAAGCATTTCGGCACAGTGGTCCCTTAGGGAACCTGGTATGAACCTCCACCCTAGGATGAGGGATCTGCAAGGGACCCTTAGGTGTTGAAAGAGGCTTTAGAGAGACTGAAGGAGGCGGATCGAGAATAGACGTAGCAGGAGGCTTGTTGTACTAACGAGACCGAGTCTGAAGATTGATGTCTATGGTTAAAGGTTGATCAGAGTTTATCATGAGAATCTGGTAATCAAAGGTACCAGACGGAATAGGTTGAGTGGCCACCTGACCTTCAGGTGGTTGGGTAGCCACAAAACCTTGATGAGGGAAAGGAATAGTAAGCACAGCCAGCTGGCTAGGCGCAACACTGGGAGGGACAGAAGGGGAGGCTTGTTGTCCACGCAATGTTGCTTGAGACTCCCATAGCTGTCGCATATGTGGAAAAAGAGGACAATCATGCGTGTAATGGCCATGAACACTACAACAAGAATAAGGCTTTTTCGTGTGAACAGGCCTATCCTGCTTGGGCTGTGTGCCCTGTTGCTGTTTTGTAGTGCGAGGAGAATTACCTTGATTAGGTCGAGGATTACCAGGGACAACTTGATTTTGAGTGCCTTTCCTCTTCTTTTTCGAGGGAAGAGAATAAGTCGCGCCCTGCTGTGCATGCACCTGATCCCGAGGGGGCAGTGGTTTCTATTACGGGGGTTGAGAAGGAAAGAGAGGAGGAGGTGCTAATGCTGGGGGAGCTGGAGCACTATTGGATTGAGGGGTCCTGACCCAGGTTCGATGTGCAAGGGTTTCCAACAAATCCCTATACTACTGACCCTTTCGGCAGTGACCTGCTTTCGCAGGTCACAGTCTCACCCGAAGTAGTATGGGTGGGTGTTGGAACCATTTTTTCACACCCTAAGAAAGGATGGGTAAGGAAAGCAAGGCCGCGTCCTGTTTCTTTAATTCCCAGATTACCTTGTCTTGCATCAGTTTAAATATGTTGCTATTAGATCTATAGTTATAGGCTTATTATATCATCAACACAACAGTACACAAACAGAGCATAGCAGATCTAGATCCAAGAGCACAATACACAGATATTTTTTAGTTTAAAGACAAAAAAAACATAACATAGGATTTATCAGCAATTCACATAATAGAACTCACAGATTCAGATCTCTAACAGTTCTTCGCATTCATTCATTTGTCAACCTTTCCTTACAATTCCCTTCCCAACCTGCGTACACAGCAGTAGGTTCTGCACATAGCTGGACTAGGATCTCCGTGCACACATCCAGTAGGAGTCCGTTCCCCAAAACCCAAACATACTGCTTAAGCAACAGATCGCATCAATATCTCATCAATTGCTATCCTTTTCGATACAAAATACATCTATATTTATAAAAATCTAGCTCCGACTTTCCTATGGTTTGCAACCCATGGTTTTTGGACCCCTAGTTTACCCCTTTGACCCATTACAATGTGTTTGGGGCTTTGACCCACCCAAAAACCCCTGCGCTATATTAAATATAATCCAAATTAACCAAAAAGGACCATTTTCATAGCTTGTTAGGAGACCCCATTCCAACAATCTCCCAACACAATATTGTGACTCGTCCCGAGTCACTGCACTGGTGCATCATCGATTAGCACACGCAAGGTATCTAGATTGTAAACAAGTGGAGGGAGTACCACCTGACTCTGGGATGAAGCATCCTATGCAAGAGTGACCATCTTTTGGGAAGGTGGGTCGTCTGTAGCCGTGGTAATACTTGCCAGAAACTCATTAAGGCGCTTAGTTGCACCTTCAATGTCATGTGTTAACTGGAGGGCCGAAGTAGTCTAGGGCTTTAGACATTCAGTTATGGCATGTTGTTTCTATCAGAGTTTCGTAATCTCATCCTAGAGGTCATTGTTGGTTTTCATTCGTGCCAAGCGCTAGGCAGGCACCAAGGTAGAGAGCGTAGCATTAATTTTGTCAACGACCTTTTCACGCTGTCGTAAGTCTTGAGTAATTTGTTGGAGTATTGGATCGCGCTGGACTCAAGTCAAAAGCTGGATGGCCGATTCCATTAGGGTGGTACCTTGAGCAATTTTCTCCATGATTGCTACTGTTGCTTCTGTGATAAGGGTGGTCCGCTGGGCATGGACTGCCGGGGGCATGTCGGGCTACAATCTGGACTGTAATTCCGAAATCTCCAGGTGGGAGGCTTTAAAAGCAGAAACCAGTTTCTCCACTTTTATTTTAGATGTATCCTCAAGCATGATGTCCTTTGTCACTTTTTTGAAGAGCTGGTGGATCATAGTCTCGAGTTCTTTTTGTTGTGACTTAGCCCGGACCACTTCAATAGTTTTCTACGTAATAGTGTGTTGGGCAGCTGCCAATTGGTGGGTGGTGGATTGGGCGTGGTCACTAATATCCTAGGAGACAGTGTGGAGAAGGTTGCCTAATGCTACGTAGGGCAACTGAGCGAGGTCTAGATGGATTCCTGTGCCTTCCGGGGGATGTGTTGCAACTAAGGTACTGGAAGGGATACTCCAAATTCAACCAGCCTCCCTGACTAGTGCCCTGCTACTATCAATGGAAGGAAGTGATGCCTGGCCTTCACAAGATGGAGGTGGAGGCACTTGGATCTGGAGAACTTAGAGGTCTTCCTAAATAGAGGCGACCTCGGTCTACCACTGAGCCATGATAAGTGCCCACTTATCCTCTGTAACCAGGGTGACCGCATCCGCGATCTGCTCCAGATCTTCGCATATTAATGTGACTATCGCGTCATGGTGCTCGCGATGGGCTTGCTATTTCTTCCTTGTTCTGGATGCTGATAGTCCCGTCCTCTTAGTGCCGAGAGGAGGGGGGTGGTGGTAGCAACTAGGTTCAGAGTTGTATCTGGCTGTGTCTGTAGCAGGTTATCTTCGGGCTTAGCTGTAACTGATGCTGGCGTGCTGGGGAGGCCCTTTTTCCAAGCGAAGGGCCACAGTTTGATCAGTAGATCAATTTCCTCATTTGGTACCATATAAGGGATTTCTACCCACGTTGGGCTGGCCAGACTGCGAATTCGGACCTAGTGCATAGTGATCTGAAATGCAAAAATATGCTTGTATTTTTCATAGATAGTGGGGGAGAGTCGAGGTAGGAGTTGATGGCAGTGGCGACACTGCTCTAAAAGAGGACCCAACAGACCTTGTTATCCTCAATACGCTACTTATCCTTGGAGTCCCAAAAGTGAGCATATTGACCGCCTTCGCACATCCCCTCGCAGAGTTCGAGAGCAACCGATTCTTCTAGTTTTTCCCAGGCGACTAGAGCTATGAGGAATAGTATCCATGAGTAGAAGAAAGGTGTCCCATACTCTTGAGACTCGCAGACATTAGCAAGAAATTCTTCGCACAAGTATTGAGCCCAATTAAAAGACACACCCTTTGTGCACTGCCCAACAAGCTTGATGACATAGGCAGGGACAGTCACAACCTGGCACTTCCGCATGAGTTTGTAGGCTAATAGTCGAGTGCCCATTTGCATAGCAGGGTCGTTGATGGTTCGGATCACAAACCCTCGCTCATTTCGCTGGACCACATAGGTGTTCCAGACATACAGAGCGGTAGCGGCTTCATATTTCTTTCCAACTTTTTCAAGTGGGTGTGTCCCCTACATCTGGAAGCCCTGATCTTGTGGATCAACTCGGCATCAATAGGGACTCTGTCATGAATCCATAAACAACCATTGTGAATGAGGGCAAGTAACTAGCATGCCAATCGATCGGTGATATTGTAGCGGCCGAAATAGGGCATGTGGAGAAAATTCAGGAGTCCGGATCCTGCCAAGACACATACCCATCATTGAGGTATTACCATGATTCCATCATCCTCATAAATTGTGTCAAAGTATAATGTAGAGGTCAATTCCGAAAAAGCGTCCTATTCCATCAGATTATGATCATCAAATTTGACCTCATGGAGGCATTTGCAGGAATCCCTGAAGACGAGGACCTCACCTGGGGTCAGCGGAGTCTGCAGGTAGGTGATCAGACCATCCAAATTTTTCGGTATCTGCATAGATGGTCTTCGTGGTCGAATGTAGTGGGGTAACTAGTTGATTGGGTTAGCTGGCAGAGCCCCCTCCTGCTCATCTTATGTTGACGGCAGAGACCTGGGATTTCGTGGGGAAATTCAGGGTTTATTTGCTACCTCAGGAGGAGCCCTCGAGCTTTGAGCTTTCTCCTTGCCCTTCCACGTGGTTCTAGGGGGAGGGACTTCCTCCAGATCTGGCTCATCTTCTAGAACTTCTTCAACTTCAGGCTCAGTTGGGATGGAGGGTTCAGGAGGGGCAAAGGTCAACATCCTTGCACGAAAAATGAATCCCGATCTGGGTGGCTGCTATCTGACAGGGGAGATTTACCAGTCATGGGAGGGAGGCCGCAACTATAATGTTTTTTTTTGTTCAACTTCTTCTACACGATACTTAAAGTAGGTTTCCTGTTCACCCAAGATAATACCGCTAACTCGATCAACCTGACGACCTTTAAAATCTTATTGAAGGAGAGAGAGGGATGTCTCGTGCAAGGCAGGTTTTCACAGGACAGATAAAAATTCCCCGTAATTCATCTTGTCAATGGTTCAAGGGCCGCACCCTTCAATGGTAACTTCTGCTTCTCCCTAGAAGGTACAGTTCCAATGGCTCGTTGTTGCTTTCGCAGTATCTTAGGCGTACTTATTACGCTAAGGTTGTTAATTTGTGACATTTGCCTGGCTTCCCCCAACACAAGCTTGCCGCCTAAGTAGCGCTTGGCCCGAGACCAAGAGACCTTTATCCTTTGTTCACTATAGTTTTAAGGAGGGTTGATGTTGGCATCAACTTCTTGACCCCTGTCACCAACGCACAAGGGGCTTGAGGCAAGGGACCACTACTTGTGGAATCAACAGGTGTTATAGGGAATTTGTTGCTTATTCGAGGGTCTACCCATCCCTCGCTCAGTGTAGGTCTTAGTTTGACTCCCATATTTTCCTCAGGGGCCATAATGAGAGATTCCTTAGTGATACGAAGACAACGCAATGTGGAGGCTTCTCCTAGCTAGTTCTGCCAAGCTTCTAGATCCCTGCTGGAATCCTCAGTATCTTCCTTGTGACATGGTATCGTTAAGTTATATATATCAGTCCCCTTCTTGGGTATAGGTCCTGCATAATATTTGTCTTCCACCGGGTCTAGTAGTACGACGACTCATCGGCCCTGGTTTTCAAATATCATGCTGCATTTTTCTAGATCGATAATGTCCCCCATGTTCATAGCTCAGTCTAGCCCAAGGATCCAGGGTAGGGATCCACATCTTCCATCATTTCTATTACCTCGAAGTTGGCCAGGATCCTTGCCCCCATAATATCTACCATGACACTGGGAAGTATACCCAAAGGAATGATCCTTCTATGATTTTCCATTCAAAGCTGGATGGTGGATTGTTCCAGCTTAGGCTTCCCCATGCGTTGCCAAGTGTGCTTAGGTAGGATATTGACGTCCGATCTGAGGAATAAGATAACCTAATCCATTCGATAGCCGTGGATCTGGACTATCAGTCACATCTCCCTACTGGTCTGACGCTAACTTTTGCGCAACGTATGGACATCCTTAATGCTAGTCATTCTGATATCGTGCATTGTACATTTTTCCAGTAGAGCCTGTAGGTTTCGTACTATTTGAGGGTTTTAGAGCAGCCCTATACATGCTTGTAAGAATAGTTTAACCTCCTCAATTACTGCCTCATCGCCCAGGTCTATGGACGACGAGTCTTTAGTTTCAAGGAAGTCCTTACGGGCGTCCTTAAACATTTCACTTACTTTGCACAGGTCAAGACCTTCTTGGTTGCTAACTGCCTTGCGGATCAGTTTATCAGCTTCATCCTTCTCCTTAGCCCCTCTTGTCGCCAATCCATTTCATTTTACTACATTTACCTTTGCGTTCGGACCCCTCAATTCGGTGTGGACACTTCGCACCTTCTGCGCAGATGAAAGTTGCTTTCCCCATATCTTGGTTTCTAAGGCTGGGCAGTATTCTAGGGCATGGCCCAACTGTCTACAATACCCATAGGACTGACGTATATGGTGTAGGCAAGCTTTCGCAGAATGCTCTGTGCCTCCATATTTATAGTAGATCAATTGGCCTCGACCCCGACCTGCGCTTCCGCTTTGGCACCCATCCCTTCTCCCTGGGGGGGATTCATTCCTACCTGAGGGGGTTCTTGGTGAGGTAGGATCCTTTTTCATTACCTCTTGATGGCCTTGGCAGTATTTCTCCTTAGGGCCAATTGACTGGTAATGCTGGCACCGACGTTGCTCTAATGCGGTACTTGGGGTGCCCAGACAAGCCCCTAGGTTAACCTCATGCCACCTGGCTGCACAACTTCCTCTGTGCCTCAGCGTAGGTTCCCTCAAGCCCCACTGTTCTGGGCCATACACCCTTAGTCCATGTTCCGTGCCAGCTTGCAGATTCCAATTTTCCTGGTGCATGGCCTCAATTTGCTCCCAAATATGCTGGACCTCTAACGTAGCCCTCTTATGAGGCGTAGCTTCTAATTTTGTAGCAGCTTCCAGGGCCTTATTTTGCGGGTCAAAGGCCTGGTGATCCATACTTTCTAGTACCGGATCCCTTTCTCAACATCCTTCAGGTCCTGACAATGGAACCATTTGTTGGCTTGAGGAGTCCTAACCCAGGTTTGATGTGCAAGGTTTTCCAAAAAACCCCTATATTGCTGGCCCTTTCGGCAATGACTTGCTTTTGCAAGTCACAGTCTCACTCGAAGTAGTATGGGTGGGTGCTAGAACCAGGTTTCTGCACCCTGAGAAAGTATGGGTAAGGCAAGCAGGGTTGCATCTTGTTTCTTTAATTCCCATATTACCTTCTCCTGCGCAGGGTTAAATATGTTCCTATTCGCATCCATGTGCACTAGATCTACAACCATAGGCTTATTATATCATCAACACAACAGTACACAAATAGAGCATAGCAGATCTAGATCCAAGAGCGCAATACAAAGATCTGTCACAGCTTAAAGATAGAAAATACATAACACAACATTTATCAGCAATTCACATAACAGAACTCATAGATACAGATCTTTAACAGTTCTTCACATTCATTCATTCGTCAACCTTTCCTGACATTCCCTTCCCAACATGTGCACACAGTAGCAGGGTCCGCACAAAGCTGGACTAGGATCTCCGCACACACAACTAGCAGGATTTTTTTCCCCAAAACCCAAACAGACCACTTAAGCAACAGATCACATCAATATCTCATCAATTCCTGTCCTTTTCGATACAAAATACATCTCTATTTATAAAAATCTAGCTTTGACTTTCCTATGGTCCACAACCCATGGTTTTTGGACCCCTATTTTACCCCTTTGACCCATTACAATGTGTTCAAGGCTTTGACCCACCCCAAAACCTCTCTGCTATATTAAATATAATCCAAATTAACCAAAAAATACTAGTTTCGCAGCTTGTTAAGAGACCCCGTTCTAATAGCACCAGGTTGTGGATACTGATAAAAAGGAGGTTGGGTAATAGTGTGGTAAACAGGAGGTTGGGTAAAAAGAGGACGCATGCCATATCCTGGATACGTGCTACTGAGAGGGGGAAAAGTGCAGGAGGTGCTGGCCCCCCCTTGAGGAAAATCAGAGCCCATGGGAGGTTGAGTAATGATGACGACACAAACATGACACAAAGGCAAAAGAGACCGAAAATGGCAGGGAGGTGCGAGATCAATTGATTACAATGTCTAAACAAGGGCGGAGAGGTGAAGGATCAATTGATTTCAATGTTTTAGAATCTTTGCTTGGCGGTGTTAACCAAGTCCTTTTTCGCATAGGGTGTGTGTGTATAAAACTGTGTAAATTTTAATTTTTAAACCCAGAATTTTGTAGAGAAAAATAAAAAGTGTGTTGTATAGTTGTAAATAAACCTGCAAATGACAGTATATAGGCCTGCAAAAACAGAAAATAAACAGCTAATAGTGCAATAGTCTAAACCCAGAGAGGCGGGTCTCTCTACAACTAGTCTATAGGTGAGAAAAAACTAAGCAATACACACTAAAAAACCAATAGATATAAGGTCAAGAGGGACAAGGATCTAAAAGACAAGGTCTACTAGAAAGTGGTGCAGAAAACAACAACAAATTAGAGGAAAAATTGTTGTAAAAGAGGTGGCGAAAGACTATCTCCTGAAGGGAAACAGAGTGAAACCTAGAGGAAAATCCAAAAAAAGCTAGATGAGGTGATTTGGATGGATAACAAGCTAATCTGAAGCAGATCTGAAGGTGAGGTATCAGATCTGAAAAAATGGCTGAAGAATCTGAAATTTCAGACAACGTACAACAGAAAAAACTCTTCCACAAAACGTGGAGGGTACTAAAGCCCTAGGGGGCTAGGTTCCCACTTATTTGAGCAAAACAAAAAAAGTTCAGGTCCAAAATGGGTAGAGATGAAGGATAGAAAACCCTGAACAGAGGCTCAGACAAACCCATAAAACTATCAGAAAAATCCCTGCAAAAAGTCCAGGTCGCAGTTTCTGACCTGTTTTCAGTAGAGGTCACAGTTTTTGGGCCGAAATGTGCGTCCTGAGGGTCCAGGTCGCGGGTTTTGGGCCAAAAGTTGTGACTTGCACTTTCGGCACTCTCGGCGGCAGGTTTGAGAAAAATTTGTCGTCTCAGCTATGGTTGATGTTTGTCACCTGCGCAATAGGTCCGAAAACACACAGAAGTCATAATTTTTATCGTTTTAGGGTTTTATAGGTTAAAAACAACATCAAAAAAAAAAAAACAAGGGGTTGAAGAGAAATCCTAGGGTTTGAAACAGCTGGATATGCAAGGATCAGAAAAACGACAACAATCGTAATCGTAAACCAGTGTGGAGTCACCAGTTGTTAATATAAATGTTAATTCCAAGCATACGAAAAAAGACCACTTTAGCTGCGCATAAAAAACAACCCTAACAACAAATATGGCTACCAATATCCTTAGATCTGCAGTTAGGTGATCAAGATAAATGCTACAAAAATCTAGATCTATGCATTAGAAGATATTAAGCAGTATAAAAAAATAAGATTTACTCATTCCATCCAATAGAAAAGATAAGAATATGTTGAATGAATTTTGTATCAATGGAGCCTCGTAGAAAAACACAAGAGGGTGTTCCCTGTTCTCCTCAATGGGATGGGTTCTTGTAAGTCCTCAGCACTTCAGATCTAAAATTCCTCTCTCTTGATGGTGTATAAAACCCAGACAAAAAATGGTAGAAAAATATGATTATGATGGTGGATCAATATTCAGACCAAAAGTATAGATCCATAGTGATCTTTAGGCAAAAAAAGGTGGTAAATGAATGGTAAAACCCTTCTATTTATAACAAAATATTGAGTTAGTCTAGATATTGGTGCATAATTAAAATATTATTAACCAAATCAAGATCCAAATTTTATGGAATATTTTGTTATATTTGTTGGAGGGAAAAGGAATATGACTTGGGTCAAATCCCTTTATTTGTAAATAATAAATAAATAAATGATTTAGTTATCATTTTAAGGATGTGGTTGAGTAATAATCAAATAAATAATGATTTATTTAATTATTTAAGGGTGATTTAGTCATATTTAACAAAGAATATTATTTAAATAAGGTTTAAATAATTATTCTTAGAAAATAATAAAATAAATAATGATGTATCTATTTAATTTTCTTGTTTTGGGTTAAATATAACCAGGAATATTAATTAAATTATGTTTAACTAATTATTCCTTAAGGAAAATAAAACAAATGTATATTTATTTAATATTTCTTCATGGGGTTTCTTGTTTAGACCATAAACAACTTAATAAAGGTGGTTTACTAAGTTATTTTCATAGTGATAGCAATTTTACTTATGGTAAAATTGGTCTTACATGGTGTGCTTGGGTCCATATAATGGTAATAGGTTAGATGAACAAAAAATGGTGTAACATCCTCACCCTAGAAATAATCATCCACCTCATATATACCTTCCATAACCATCAATACACCTTAATCCCCGTATCCATGAGTCCAAGACCTTCCTAAGCCACCTTAGCGCCTTATCCTTTGCCTACAAAATAGAGTATTTACAAGCATAGTTAGGTCATGAATGGATGCATGATTAAAAGCATGATCATTAAAGTATGAAGTAGTTAGAGTGTGTTTAGCCATTTGGCACATAAATTTTTGATTATATTAGTCTTCTTTCTGCAATTTCAATTAAACAATTTAATTCATAAATGTTGCCTAGTTTGCTTCTATTTCATGCCATAGCCTACATTGTAGATTTATTTCTTTGCAAAATATCTAGATGTATCTTATTCCATTCAAATAGTCCTTTGATTTTTGATAGAGTAATGGTTTTGAGTCTCTTGTGATTCTATGCCTAATTACAAAGTGTGACAAACTTCACTTAGAAAACATAGGAATAACACCCTTTCGTAGGACTCAGAAGAGGAAAACTTGAGTATAATACATATGTTGTGTATATAGCATTGTCACCTCCAAGTTTGTACGAACCCCGAGGTGATAAAGTAAAGTAGAGTAGCCTCTAGGATTTGCAGCACTTGTGGTGCAATACCAGGGCTCACTAGTTCCAGCATTTCCTGTCTGTGTTGGGGCGAAGGTGGTTAATTTCGATGTAGAAATAGTTGATGCCAACTCGGATTATAATATTTTTTTGGGTAAACATTGGATTTATGACATGGATTATATTGTATCATTGTTATTTCAGATCATATGATTTCCCCATGAATGAGGAATTGCTACTATTGATCAAATGTATTATTATCCTAAAGAACCCAATGCATCTCTTGATTCTATTGTTCCCTTGGTGATGAATTCCAAGCCTCGTGTGGAGAATTTAGGAGTTGAAATGTATTCCTCATTGATGGCTAATTTTGATATTCCTTATTGTAATATTCCCAATTAGTACCAAGCTAATGGGAATATTCAATTTTTTTCCATTTTTTGTTGTATGAATAAATGTGTAAAGGAGGACAATAAAAACTCCTAAAACAACAAATAACTCAATGCCACATGTGAAGAAGGCTAAATCTGGGCTAACTAAATGAGCACCCTTAGGTGTGAAAGGGGCTGAATGTTTTGATTGGGTCAACCATGACCAAATCAACAACACTGTCTTGGAGGTGTGGCCATCAATGAGGCACAACACAGTTTTAGTTGGAGGTGACTCATGTGAAAATAACTATTTCATTGAGATGGTTTAGGGTTTTGCAAGCTCTAAAACTTATAAAAGGAGGAGGATAGTAGCATGTAAAAGTTTTTTGATGATTATGTTATTTCTAAATATTTTGTTTGTTTAGACATTTATTATTATCCTTGTTGTTTAGCAGAGAATAGCATTGTTTAGCACTGGGTGTTCGTGATCGAGAATCCTACCTCTTTCCTTGAGAGGCCTCTTGGAAGAGTCTTGCATTTCTTGTCCACTATCAGAAATTTTCCCAATATCTTCTTCCAACTACAACATAGATCATGTTGAGGGTTTGGTTGTCTTTGTAAGCTATAGCAAGTGGAGGCTAGATCTACATATATCTAGGCCAATATGGTGCCTCTTGTCAGTGGGGAAGGCTTCTATCCCATTGGAAATAGAGTATTGGATGGTTTGAGCTACATTTTCAAATATTGGCTTGAGGCCAAACATGTTCTAGAGCCTACAACGTATTTTTCCTTCCAGGACCGCATTATTTGCAAGGGTACAGTTGCAGGGTGTTTTGGCACACTTTTCGGAGGATTGGTTTTCATGTGAATGGGGATCTTCCCTTCACATTTGAGATCCATTAGCTGGGATCCTTATATTGTGTTTATTAGAATAGATCTGAAGCTGCATATTTTCTGAATATTTCTGCAGATATGAATATTTAGATCTCAGATCTATTCCTTGTACTTCACTTTTTGCTCAAAACCCCAAGGGGCATTTGAAGAGTAGCGTATCGAGTGTATAGATATGATACAGATCTAATTTTTTTTACACAGATCTTCTCTAGATCTGAATTCTAGTCTACAGTTGTTTTCAGCCAATAAAATAATGCTTTCAAGCTCATTCAGTCATAATATATGGTTGTAGCACCCCATTTTTTAGGATTTATTCATTATTGTTTAATATTGCTGCTTATTCCCATTTGGGTATATTACAGTGCTATCAGAGCAATCATCTTGGCAAAACCTATGATTTATAAGGAACCAATATTTCTTTTTAGGAAGGGAAAGATAGAAGAATTTTGATTACACAGAAGACAAGGGTAAAACCCATTTATCTGGAAGAATGAAAGGGAAAGGTTTCTCAAAAAAATTGTTCCAAACTATGCATGAGATGAAAAGAGAAATCATGGGAATGAGGAAGGAAGGAATTGTAGATCCTTTGAAGATATTTTCACACGAAGAGAGCCCCAATTCTTCATATTATGTTTGTGAGCATTCATCCATACAACCAGATCTACAACGTTGTAGCATGCCTACATTCCTAGCAAGAGAAGAAGCAGAAGGAGAGACACCAAAAGCGGAGACTCTTGGTGACTATCTCCAAGAATATGAATGTCGGTCTGAAAGATTCAAAAAGTGCCTAAGCTTCCCATATTTTTCTCAAATTAAAGAAGAGAGAATATCCAACATATAAAAGAGAAGAAGAGGGTGCATGCAACACACCCTGGGTAGGACTTTTCTACCCACATTTGATGGATCACCTAAGAGCTCAGCCAATTCTTGGGTAAAGGAGCTAGACACAAATTTCTAGTTGCATCAAGTTTAAGAAGAAGAAGCCATAAGAGTAACAGTGCTGCACCTCCAAGGTAAGGCTTATGCCTGGTGGTTATTTGAATCTTCTTCACTGAAAAATGTAAATATCTCTACTTATGCAAAGTTCACTAGGAGGTTAGTGAAAAGATTTAATTTTAAGCCATATGAAAATTCTTTGGGTAAAAAAACTAAGCCCAATAATTCACAACCTTTGCATGAGAGTCAATGGAAGGATCCATGAGGATAACTCCATTCTAGAAAATTGTTGAGGGGGTTAAAGATTTGCTCCCTGATTTTCCAAGGGAAAAGGCCCCACTTCAATAAGAACATTCTTCTCAAGAAGAAGACATGAGGGTTCCTTTTTCAAGAGGAGATCAAGAGAAAGGATCACTTAATGAGGAGGAATTCTCCATTGATGAGGAAAAGGAAGAAGAAGAGCTGGAAAGATCCTCTAGCGATGTGATAGCAGGAGGACATCTATTTCTATTGGGAGATGGAGGTGAAGCAATTTCTTCCACTAGGAGGACTCTTGTATCTTTGCAAGAAGCCCCCAAGGATCCTACACATGGAGATAATGAGCAACATGTGTCTATGATGATAGATAATGAGACAAAACAATGGAGGGAATGTGGTACAACATTGCATATTGTTTTGGGAACACACACTATGACAGGTCAGTCCTTTGTGATCAAGAATCTTGACACCAAGGAGATGTTGGGTGTTCATGAGTTAACTACATCTAAAGTAAGAACCTTAGAGTTTGGAAACTTGTAGAAGGTAGAAGAAGAAGAACGGAGGAAGGATCACAGTGCTATCATGATAGGAGGTGACTCACTATTACATGGAGGAAAATACGGGGAAATTTCTCCAATCATAAGCACTCTTGCATCCATAAGAGTGATACCCCATTATCATAAGAATTCCACATAGAAATCAGAGATGGTTTTGCGTAGTGGAAGCAGTCATAATATATTCCCGTATGTTATTCACATGGGAATGACCCATGAGACATCATTATCTTGTGGTAAACCACCTAGGAGACCACCTAATTCAGATTTGGTGAAAGATGTTTCATGCATAGATGCTCCTTTCATAGATCCAAGGAGGAAGGAAGCACTAGAAGACCATACTACAGTGCTGAGAGTATGGGGAAAGCTCAAGAGGAGGAAAATTATTTTTCCCTTATCACCGTTATCCATTCTCTCATCTCATACTACGCTAATAAAAGATGCTGCAAGGATGAAGAATGATACAATCATGGAGTAAGGAAGGCAATCCTTGATTATGAAGAATCAGAAGACAAACTCATTTGGACAGAAATATTACATAAATGATAGGAGATGGTGGTCACACATGCATACTTTGGCAAAACCAAGGAGGTTTTGGATAGATGATAACCTTCCACTTTTTTACTTCCATTTCCGAGTTTTTGGTTTGGGTATGTCTAGCTCTCTTGGGGAGTGTAGAATTAATGCTGCTCTTGCCGCTCTAAGCTTCGGGATATGATCCCATTTATTGTATGATGAAAGTGTGAGCAAATGCGGTAATAATTGTGCGTGATTTTCTCTTGGTTAGAGAGATGTCTTTGCGGAAGGGAAGAGACTATGCAAAAATTATTTGTGAGGTGCTTCAGTTCTTTGCACTAATTGACTTGGTGGCCGATTAGATTGCATAGTCCGCATGTTATCCTAGGTTGAACATGGGTCATGCTTGGTAGGCACACCTTCCTAACTTGCCCATTATGCTAAAATGGGTATGGAGTAGACTGCCTAGGGGTGTTCTGCCTTCCTTGTTGGTCGTTAGGTTTCAAGTTGATAAGGTCCCACCATTTTGTCTCTAATAGATGTATCATATCAATTAGAGTATGTACTCACAGGATATAGGTACAACGCTGCTCATGGTGATTACCCCAACATACTAGGAAAACATCCCAAAAATGGGGTTTCCATCCTGCTCGTTTAATGGCATGACTGGATACCAGTGGCGTAGCACTTCTAAGTCAGGGCAGGTGGCGACCACATGATTGGGCATGTTACACAATGCAAATGTTGGTATTCTCTGCAGAGGGTGATTGTAGGTGACTAAGGGTTCCCTGATTGACTACTTTTCATCTGACAGGAAGAGGATGGATCTACTCGTCACATCTTCTTGATTTTTCGAGTTGTTCATGGATTCAGAGTCGGAGCCATCTTCTCTAGAGAGGTGGACTATGGTTGAATGCATACTAGCTAGCGTTGCATGAAATCTAGGGATATAGTGACAATGACATAAAGGATGATTTCCACTGCATATTTGACAAGAATATTGGGTGTCTCGGTCAGTCTGGTATACTACATGGAATATATACCATCGTTGAAACATTTCTAGGGTTGGGCAGTCGGTGATGAAATGATCGTGTTCATCACAGAGTACACAATGCTCGATAGGGGGAGGGGGAATGGCTGGGGGTCTTTCAAGTGACTGTCATTCCTCTTGTAGGTATAGAATGACACGAGGTTCTAATATTCCAAAAATATAGCCTTCAAGCTAAATGGAATATTATAGTTCTTTTGTCACTAGGTAGGTGAATAAGTGGGTGGGGAGGCCCATAAGTCTCCGTAGCAACAATAAAAACACTTCAAGTGTGAAGGGAGACCTTTTTCAGAAGCTAAATAAAGCACTTCCAAGTGTGAACAGGGTTGGATAATGTTGATTCAGTCAACTTTGACCAAGTCAACAACGCTGTTATGGAGGAGTGGAGATTAATTGAGGAATAACACAGTTTTGGAGGGGGAATGGCTGGGGGTCTTTCAGGTGATTGTCATTCCTCTTGTAGGTATAGAATTATGCGAGGTTGTAATATTCCAAAAAATTAGCCTTCAAGATAAATGGAATATTATAGTTCTTTTGTCACTAGGTAGGTGAATAAGTGGGTGGGGAGGCCCATAAGTCTCCGTAGAAATAATAAAAACACTTCAAGTGTGAAGGGAGACCTCTTTCAGCAGCTAAATAAAGAACCTCCAAGTGTGAACAGGGTTGGATAATGTTGATTCAGTCAACTTTTACCAAGTCAACAGCGCTATTATGGAGGAGTGGAGATTAATTGAGGAATAACGCAGTTTTGGAGGGAGATGGATCTCATGAAGGAAATGACCTAATTGAGTGGGGCCAAGGGCAAGCAAGCTAATATTCTATTTAAGGAAGAGGATGGCAGCCATTTGAGCTTATGTTTGAGATTATCATTTTGATATTGGTCTGCTTAGACTATTTTCTTCCTCTTGCTGTTTGGCAGGGTTGCTATGATGTTTAGCATCGGGTGTTCCCGAGCGGGAATCCCACTTCTTCCCTTGAGAGGCCTCTTGGGAGAGAATTTCACTGTATTACTCCACATCCAGGCTTGAGGCCAAGCATCAGTCTTCAGCTACAGCGTTATTTCTGCAGAGAGTAGTGTTGTGTTGCAGGGTGTTGTAGTGGAGGATTGATAACACCACTTCCGAGTGTGTTTCTCAGTAGAGGGAGCTTTCCTTCCCTTGAGAGATCAGCTAGGAGGATTTCTAGGCTCATTTCACATCTTGGCACTTGGCCAAAGTATTCCTCATCTCCTACATTTTATTTGCATATTGTTCAATAAAGCTCCATATCTATGATTTCCTATCATAATTTTGTAGAAACCCTCACATAATAATTCTATCATGTGCTTCAGAAATTCTGCATAGCTTAATTCATGGGGTTTGGGCATTTTTAAGCCATTTTGAGGCCGGGAGATCTATTTAACTTAGAAAAAGGATTTGTTTCTGATTCCCTTTTATATATGAGGGCCATAATATATATGCTAAGGAATCTAAGTGTTATTTCCCCTTATTACCACGTAATTATCTGGGAATAACATTTTTATGGTATATATTGTTGCATTTCCCCCACCTGGGATGATATAGAGGAACTTATTTTTGCTTTTGTTACATTCATTTGATGGCTATGTGTTCCTCTCACATTTTATGAGGTGATTTATCTCTGCTATTTCCATAATTGTGTTCATGTATTGCTGCATCCAATTTTGGGATATTACAGAGGTTCATCTCCAGCTGACTGGGTGGAGGGATCCTCTTGATAGGATTTTTCAATGGCATGTAAGGTGTCCTTGTATCATAGAATATTTGGGAATTGATGGGTATAGTGTCCATAATTTTTGCTGATAGCACATGCATGATTTGTATGCAATGTCTTGCCTTGATTTTTGGTGGCAGGAAACCTTTTACAGGAAATTGTTGTCACGATATCTACCACAGAGCTAAGGAGTGGTTTTAATTTGTCCAGCTCTAGGAATATGTTAGAAGGGTGTTCTACTACGTTGCATATGGTGCAGGGTGGTGATTCCCATTGCATGACGGGATTCGCTACCTTGTTTCCTCTTTTATTGGTGTTCTTGGTCGTAACCATCGGCTTTGCGATGGGAATTTCCTTGGGAGGGTTGTTTATGATAGTCTCCTGAAGAGTTGGGGCCTGCTCAGGATGGAGGGGGATTAACCCTATAGAGGCGATGTGTGTGACTCCCATTGTGGTAGGTGGGGATAGGTACCAAACTAGGATTGCAAATGATAATTTTGGTAGGACTACCATGGCCATGACCTGCTGAGACACAAAACCAGCAGGGGGGAAGAGGAAGGGAGTTTGGGAGGTGGTGTCATTATTGCTCATCTCCGTGTCTTGCTTGGCTTCGGTGCTTGATGAGGATAGCATGCACACCAGAGCCTCTATGACATCTGGTGATGACTCAGGTATAACAGGGGAATATCCTAGGAATGACCCTAGGATGGACAACAGTTTGAACTGGCCGGAGAAATATTCTTGGTACCATGTGAGTGTCTAGGTCAATGTGTCTACATAGGGTATAATGACATCAGTATTCATTAGGGGTAACTTTTAGTTGTATGTTAATTGGTCAACAGTAATTATGTGATACTCATGGGGGAACATCATATTTCAGAAGACGGAGGAGGTTATGGTTGACATGGCATACATATAACTCCGGCCAAGGAGTATATTGTAATCCAGTTGAGCATCCAAGACTACAACGTCTATAAGGATCATCTTACCGACTAAGAATATTGGGACATTTTGGTAGAGACCAACGGGAGCTGAAGGAATCCCATCGTATGCTCTAAGCGTGATATCTGATGGCTTTAGTTTGGGAGACCCTAACTTCTGCCAGAGGTTCTTTGACATGATGCATGTGTATGCACCCTCGTCAATGATACATGGGTGAATGGTGATGTTTTGAACTAACACCAATATCTGGAAGGTGACCATTGAAGGAATCCTAGGGGTGGATTTATATAAATCAAAATCCATTAGGCGCGAATTGGAAGGGTCGATGGCGCCTAATGTAGAAAGTAAGGCTTTCCTTTTCTTTGGGCATGATTGTAATACCTCGAAAGCTGACATGGCAGCGGGTGATTGAGCTAGATCATCCACAATGCTATATTTATGGGCAACTTTGGAATGGTTTCATGCTCGCCTAGTTGGTCCCTTAGCCATCTTTGGCAAAGGATCAATATGCATATTTGATATGGTCAAAGGTGTTGTTAGTGCTCTTGTACTAGCCCCTGACACATTGGTGTCCGGTGGGGTATCGTAATTTCAGTTTTGTGTTTGAGAAAACATTTCTTCACCAATCATGAAGAATTATTGGTTATTCTTTTCGAAATCGTTGGGAGTTTTTTGTTGTTGCTGAGTGCTAACTATCCCTTGATGGGGGAAAGGCTTCTGCATGACTGTTGTCTGCTATGAGGATCCACCTTGCCCACGATTACCTTGCAGCTTCTTCAGCTCAGGGAGGTCAGGAAAGTGGTGAGTGTAATGGTCATACTCACCAAATATTTAACAAGAGTGTTTCGTCTGAATATTCACCCTATTATTCTACCCTTGGGAGTTTCTTGGCTCCTGTTTTTTATTTCGGTTGGAGTTGCCTCTAGCCTGAGATCACGAAGGGCGGTGTTGATTGTTGCCCCCCTGTCCAGGATTTCCTTTGGGCTTTTTATTTCCTTTTTTATTTTCCATGTTAGGAGGATAATTTGGATTCTCCTGATTGTACGGTTGGCTCAGTTGGGCTTGGGAAAGTTGCATAAAGTTCACCCATGCATTATTCTACATGGGTGGGTTTTGTGCTAGGGACTAGGCGTATTGTTGTCCTTGTCCCTAGTTTATTAATGGCTATTGGGGAGAATCTCTTCCTTCAGCATGTCTAGCTGCGTACTAGCTCCCCTAAGCTAGAGGATATGGTCCTCCCTACTGATGGTGGTATGATGACGTCCTATTGGTCAAATTTTGCAGAGGTGCGAGATGACTCTAGTAGCCGAGTTGCTGGATGTTATGGTTAGAATCATACGCGTAACTGAGGTATTGAATGTTGTTGCTTAGGTGATTTTGGGTCAATGACCCAATCCTGCAGAGTTCCACACGCCTGGAAATTCTTTGTAAGTTTGCATGAGCAAGGCATTAGGCATGATATTGTAAATATATCTTGACTGCGTATAGATCAGCTCGAGTTGTTGGGCCTTGTTGATGGCATCCTCTTCTGATATGGGCTTATGCGTTGCCACATACTTTGAAATATCTACGGTGATATTTTTTAGGAATAGGTCTAACAAAAATCTATCGTCGAGTTTGGATTTGAAAAAACTACGACACTGCCACCATTCGTCGAGATGGTCCGAGATATGGACGGCAGGTGTCTGCCTAAAGTGGGTCAGTAATTCCATTCCGTAATCGTGGTGGATGGGTAACTAAAAATGGGTCAGGAACGCAGTCATGAGGGTGCTAAAAGTTCCATGTGTAGCAAATAGTTGCACCACATACCATTTCGCAGCTATTCCTATTAGGGTGCGTTGAAATAGTCTCAGTCGAATAGTATCGTCAATGATGTTGTTTGACGAACACCACAAGTGAAAAGTTATAACATGATTTACAAGGCCTTCTGCTTGCTTCCCTCTAAACTTTGGAATGTCCAAAGGGAGCTTCATGGGCATGGGTGGCCATTTAGGGTTGTGTGCAATGGGGTCATTTGTCAACTTGGTTAAATCTAGTATGTTTAACGAAGCTAAGAAAGGTGATTGCGATTTGGTAGCCATTGCACCTTGTGAAAACACAATGTTCTACTTAGGTGTAGGGTTTTTCTGTGACCTACCCTATTGTGAGTTCACCTGGCTTCCCGAATGGGTAGTGCTCCTCTGTCCCTTAGGGTTTGTGGGAGGAGTGGTATGTGGTGACCCTGTGAGGGTGTTCACCGGTGTGGCGTTGGGTGACTGACAAGGGTTCCCAACTAATGATACCCCAATAAAGGATTACCCAATAAGGGTGGTAGTGTTCTGTCTTTGACACCTAAATGGTGAAAGGCCTGGAACCCCTCCCGGTAATGGGGGGAGGTCCAAAATATTTCTATATCAACAAGGTCCCGTTGGGTCCGTTCTGGCATCGACTAGGTATGGTTTTGGAAATATTTGAGAGGATATAGATTATAGTAAAAGAAAAAATTTTATCACATACATCAAACAAAGCAGAAATGAAAGATAAATTTTCCCTTTAGATTAATCCTAGGTAACTAGTTAATCAAAAAATATGGTTTTTGTTTTTTTTGTGTATGATACTCAAATCATAGAAGACCTAATCATCCTCACACGCTAAAATGTAACTGGGCCTTAAGAAGATATCTTGTGAATGCTAGCACAATGTCCCAAAAGAACTGGCGACGTCCCTAGTCAACTGAAGAAAATTGACCAAGGTAAAGGTAGAGGATATAGTGTTGCCTGCACCGTCACCTATAGGGAAGGATGCCCTAGTTTTGGCTAATAAGAACCGTTGTCCCACATGAGCATTATTTATAGCATTTTTTTGAGCTACAATACCATGGGTAGATACCATCAGTGGATACCATGGGTCAATACCATGGGTAGATACCACTTACAATACCATGGGTAAATTCCATGTGTGGATGAATACCATGGGTGGATACATACCATGGGTGAATGATTATCATGGATAGATGTCACTTACAAAACCATGGGTGGATAAATACCATGGGTGGATGAATACCATGGGTGTAGGCCACTTTTCATTCAGATCAGGGATGTGCACGAGCTAACGAATTTGTTCCATACCATGCGCACAAAGTTAGGTATTAAAGATTCAAAGAAACACTTGGTGTTGAAGTATCGCAACTATTTTCATAGATACATTCAGGAGGAAATGAAGTTCCTCGACATTACCTTTCCTAGCACGACATATTGATATGCTGCCGAGATCGAGAAGAAATTTAAGCAGAACAAGTGATACTTTGGATCCGTGAATCCGAAGCAAGGGAAGGGCACCCCCAATCTGTAGAGAAAGGGCCAAATCCAAAGCAGGGAAACTTAGGAAAACCCGTTGAAGCAACAAGTGAAGAATAACACCACAAAGCCAAATAAGGACGCGAGGAAGTGGTGTGAATTTCATAAAAGCTCCACTCACAACGCAAGTGAGTGTCGGGCCAAACAGTCACTGGTGGTCAAGCTGAAGGCATCTGAATCATATGCATGTTATGATTCTAAGTCTGAACTAGACAAGGGGAATGACAAAGGGAAGCAAATAATTGATGCAGAACCCAGTGCCACTGTTGCGACCACCAAGATCCAGAAGGAGGAACTCGAAGATCCAGAGGAGGGGGAGTACCTCTTCCATTCCCATACGTGGGTGATGGGTTCTCCAATGTAATTCATTGTTGATAGTGGAATCCAAAATAGCCTCATTTTAGTAGAGGTCGTGAAGCAGCTCGGCTTACTGAACACAGCACACCCTCAGTCATATACCATCGGGTGGCATCACCAAGGAAGAGATCTTTGTGTTAGCCAGCAGTGTCGCCTACCCTACAGCATCAAGCCCTTCATGGATGAGGTACTGTGTGATATTTCTCATGTTGAAGTTTATGATGTATTATGAGGCCACCCATACTTGTGGAAACGATATGTTGTGTATGATTCTAGGCCTCGTTCTGTTATTATTACTTTGGGAAATAAGTTGTATAGGATACCGAAGATAGTATTGCCTTCCGTCTATTGGGAAAAATACTGAGAGGTGTGGGGGGGGGGGTGAATCAATATTTAAAGCTCACACAAAATTTTACTTTCCTTTACTAATTTTTTTACGCGACTTTACTTAAGGAAAAAATCGTATGTACGTGACTTTCATTAAGGAAACTAGCATATGCCCAATAAACTAATAATTCAAATAAATCTTCAGTAAATTTACTTAGACTAGTGCATCATTGATTCATCAAACATTTAGTAAGCAGTAAACATGTGTAGCAAGAATAGAATAAACCATCACACATAAGTAATATGCATGAACACCAGGATTTAAGGTGGAAACCCAATGTGGGAGAAAACCAGCATTGTTGTTGTTTATGTCTTAAATATTTATTATATCGAAAACTGCTTACAATTGTGTACTAGCGTAGACTCATACCATTACGCAGGCACCCACCTGCAAAAGGCTGCAACCTTCACTCGTTATCCAGCATCCACTAGAAGGGAGCTCCAACCCCCTAATTTCATTTACCAACACCCATTGGAAGGGAGCTACGACCCCCTGATCTAATCACCAACTCCTACTGGCAGGAAGCTTTGACTTCCTCACTGAAGGCTCCAACCCTCAGCACCAACGTGGACCACATTTCATAAATTTTCACATTGGATCCACCAGCTTCAATACATCACAACTTGTAGGCAACTTTTCATCATATTTTCAGACTGGACCCACTACACTCATTTAAGCCCAATACCATACATCAAACTGAACCAAATCAATCACTGAATCACCAATCAACCAGCCAATCAGAGATATTTAATCATAATCAACTAGTAGCATTATCAATACTCAAACAATAGAGATCTATATGAAGACATCATTGACAGACAGCAGCCAAAAAAAAAAAAACTAAACTCATCAGACATTTTCTTCAGCATTCTTCAGCAAAATCCTGGCTTGCATATGCGCCTTCCATAAGACATATCCATGTATGTATGCGCTTATCTCGAAACCAACTCGTGTACAAATCTCAACATATTACTGAATATATACGCGACTCTGCAGAACAAAACCCATGTGTATACACGCCTTCCTTGTGTCGAACCCGCATACATTTCTATAAATAATTTGAGACTACGCAATACTTCATAAATTCAAACTTACTCAGATCATACCCTTCACTACAAAAAACATGTGCCATACCATAGATCTAAACAACTCATAAACAAAGCTTGCAAATACATTGTCATTTCAGGTCTAAAGATCCTGATCCATAATTGCATTCATGGATGCATCATTATTTCAAATCTATCAATCAATTATAGCCCATACCATACAAATATACTACAGATTAAAGTATTCGTTCATTACCCTCACTCATGCACACTTAGCACTTTGATCTTTACCTCCTTATATAGTTAGATCCTTAGCAAATACCATGAGCCAAAACCACACTAATGCGGATAGTATTCTTGGACGGGATCAAATAGTCATTATTGTGCTCAATATTGTGGGATAATATCATGGTAAGGACCCTTGGTATTATTAAATTAGTGCGCCATCATGTACATGATTTTTCTTCTTTGTACCCACGTGTATACGCGACTTGGCCTTGACTAACTCACGTATATTTCTTCAAATATTCACCTTTACCAAACTTCTGATTTTGACCTGCAAACCTTTATCCCATCATTCTGTCATTTTGTTCCATCATTATGTCACCTCTGAATTGATCTGTGAACTCAACCAATTATCATATACTTATTCTGCTACAAGTGGGTTTCCATCAAGGACAACACATGCATCATAATGCCAACAATCTCCCCATTTGGACTTGATGGAAACCATGTTGGTTTTTTATCACCACAACCTGTGGATACTTGTTAGATACATCAACATAAGCATTATTCAAACACCAAGATACTCTCCCCCTTTGACATCAAGGGAAAAGGGCAGACTAATTCTGAAAATAAGGTTTCTCTTTCCTTGTAGATACAAGAGCTCTATAGATCTTATCTGCACTATACTAACCATGCTCCCCGTGACCACATGTTGAATCTTTAGAAATATTTTCAATGAATTACATGACTCTATAACTCAAATGAGTATGACCTTTCCTATCACCAAGGACTCATACTTACATCAATCACCCAACCAAGTGGTGTTACATATTTGGCTCAACCACCCAACCAAGTGGGTTTACATATTTAACACTACCACCCAACCAAGTGGGATATCAAAATTCCATACATGAATGAATTAGATAATTATTAAATCATAGGTATCCACATGAAATTTACATCAAATTACAAATGTGACTTTTATAGCCAAGACCAAAGGACCTCAATAGAGAGAGATCATCAAACATAATCCAACAATCATTATAAACATAATGCCAACAATGCATTATACTCAGCAAGGCTAATGCTCCCCCTGAACCTGTGCTACCTATTCAACGATTTTCTGCAAAGGAACTCGTGTATATACGCATCTTGAGTTCATGAAACCTGCGTACAGAAATTGAAATACTGAAAATTTCAAAGCTTCATCTCCCCATGAACTTGTACAATATGTACCTGTCTTCTGTTGTCACATCAGATGCACTATCAAAAATATAAACAACCAACATTAACAAACCAATCTTCATATATTGCAATTACTGATAACAATATTCTTTCAATAATGATGGGCTGTAATGGGCATTGTCTTCTTTCAGTCTGAGCCTGAATCCTCCTTATATCTGTAAGAGGTCATATCTTTAAATACATATAATTTATCAACGTTTATGTACCCCCTTGCTATGAAATTTCCAGTTTCTTCTTCCATGACCTTTCATTTGGTTGATGTGAACACAATTACATTTCCTTTATCTACCATTTGGCCTACACTTTATATTTTTTGTTTTAGGCCTTGAACTAATAAAGTACAAATGCCTTTATATTTTTGTTAATTTTGGCTCTAAATTTTCCCAAAACTTCTGTAGAGAATCATTTGAAAGAATAAACTTACCATATTGGTTTTTCTTGAGAGACTCCATCTTACTCTTATCACCAGTCATGTGACGAGAGCATCTGTTGTTGTTGTACCATTCATCCTCTTTTTTAAATGCACAGAGAGCAAGACCACATATTATCTCTTCTTCTTTCTTATTGTTAACAGGAACATTGGTGGATCCATATTTCTTTGGTCTTATGATATCATATGTTTGGATTCCATGTTGTATTTGGTGATTCATTGATTTGTTGCTGCATTCTTTTTCTACATGCCCAAACTTGTTACAAGCATAACATCTTATGTGACCAAAAAATAGGGCAGAGGAATCATAATATGTTTGTCTCATGTTCCTTATATTGCAATCAATAGCTTTGTGACCAAAACTATTTCATGAAAAACAATATCCCTCAAAGAAACCTGAGTACCTAGGAGTTGATGGTATTTCTGTGTAGTTTCTATTTTTTCTGCGATCAAAACAATCTTCTTTTGCAATTGGCTGCAACATGTTCATAATTATGACATATAAAGCATTCAACTTTATTTATTAGAGGATGTAATTGATTTATACTTATATAGTTAGGTGTGAATGATTTCCTTTGAGGATTCATGATCGTTGGCTGACCATTTGTCTCTTTAAACACTTCAAGTTTTGCATTGATATCGTTTGAACCTTTCGCACTGTCTTGTGAACTAGATTCTCCTTTAACAGTTTCGTGAATACTAAGAACAAATTTAACAGAATGAGACCTTTGATTGATAAGAATATTATCTAGAATCTTAGTACTATCTTAAAATCTCAAGTGTTTATCCTTTTCTTCTAATTTACCTTTCAAAATGTTTACCTCAAACTCCAAAAGAGGCAGGGTTTGTCAGGGAAACCTTGTCCTTTGATGCCCCCTTGCGAGCTTTTCCCTTCTTAAGCAAAGCGGTCACAACGGGAGGTGGTTCCTGTTGAGGTGAATGGGGCACTATTTGTAATGTTCTCAATTTTAGCCTCAAGCTAAAATGGAACATTATAGTTGCACATTTTATTTTTGCATAGTAAAATGGGGAAGGAGACACCTTAGCCCCTTTTGGATGAAGAAATAACACTCCTTGTATGAAAGGAGTAAAAATAAGCAGCTGAAATAAACACCTAAAGGTGTGAATGGAACCCATCTCACTTGATTAGTCACCTTTGACTAAAGTCAATAGCGCTACCCAAGGAGGAAGAGGCTTCCTAGAGAAGCTGCACAGTTTTGGAGGGAAGACACTCTCATGAGGGTGGAAACCCTAATTGGTGGGACCATGGTGGATAATATTTCTCTCACTTTATATGGAGGAGATGGCAGCCCATTTGCATACATGTTTTTTTTTGGAGTTTCAGACTTGGGTCTGCAAAGGCTTACATCCCTGGGCTGTTTAGCAGGGTGATGGTGCCCTCGGGCACTAAGGTGTTCCCAGTTGGGAATCCCTACCTCTTCCTCAAGGAAGGATGAGGATTGAGCTACATTTCCTCAATCTGGCATTGGCCACAGCCACTACCATCAGCTACAGTGTTATTTCTGCAGCAGAGAGGACGTTGTGTTGCTGGGGGCAGCAAAGGAGGAGCTCATGGAGTCATCTTGGCTAGTTTTCTTCAGTGGAGGAGTGATCTACTCATTGGAGGAGCTGCAAGGAGGATTCCCAAGCTTCATATCAGATCTGTTGGCATGGGCCAACATTCCATCATCTCCCACTGCGCAGTCCATGGAGGAAACTACGTTATTTCAGAGGAGGCAGTGAGAGATGGGTTTCTGGAGCTTCAAGGAGGATGTTTTTGAGACAAAGGGATCAGCCCTTTGTATTGTAGACATTATCAGAGGAGGGCAATCATATTTCAGATCAGTCACAACCTCACTCTTGTTTTGGTTCAGTTGCAGTGACAAGTCTCTTGTCACATTTTGGTTTTCTCCGGCATTTCTAGCAATCTTCATAGATTGGCTAGAAATATTGTATTTCAGCCCATTTCTCTATTATTGGGCTATTTCTTGTGTTCCTTTAGCCTCATATGTATTTTATTCATGTTCAGCAGCTTATACCTTCATATACATTGCACATTCACTGTTCTCCGGCATTTTGTGGAGTTGTAGCAACTCATGTATTTCATTGTTCATGTATTGGAGGTTGGTTCTTAAGGCTTGAGTGGCTTGTCCCTCAACTATTTCTTGTATTCTATTGCTGATATATCATAATATAATGATGGTTGTATAATTTCCCTCTTATGATGTATTCAAAGTTGCAGAGTTCATGTTTATGTTATTATGTTGCTGTAAGCTTTCTCATTGAGCATTGTTTTAGAGACCTAGATTGGGGAGATCTAAATATCCCATATAGAGTTATTTATTTGGGCTCATATTCTGCATAGGAGTTGTATGATGTGTTTTCTAAGGAATCCCAGTATTTTTTTGTCTTATTTTTGTAGCAACTTCCTTATACAGCATCCTCAAGGACAGTGTAGCAGAAATTCCCGAGGTGGAATATTGCATATCCATAGACAGAGTCTGTGAAGGGCCAGCTAGCCTCAGGATCTCTCCCTTCTTTGGAAGGAGACATATCCTGTAAATTCCCCAACATTAAATCTCTGAAATGGACTTGTAATAGCTCATTGAAGAAGGAAATTGGAATATCTGAAGATATTCCCGATAGAGTAGCAAGTTCCAGGTTTGGAACATTACAGTGGTATCAAAGCATGATTTTGGCTCAGCCTATGCCCAAGATCTATTTCCATCAGCAAGAGGAGCTTCTCTCCAAGGAGAGGATATTGACAGAGGAAACAAGGAAAGAGGAATGAAGGAAGAGGAGGTTTCCCTTCTTCTTTTCTAGACCATTGGGAACATCATTGAAGATCTGATGAAAGGGAAAATTTGGAGGAATTTTCTGGAAGGGGTTTGTGGATGGAGCAATCCCTAGCTATTCTCATGAAGGGTGTGAGCATTCATCCACACATGCATATCAACAGCGTATTACATTTCCCGTAGCTACTACAACAAGGGTGGAGGGAAAGAGTTGAGACCTTTGGAGGAGCAGTGCTACAACTCAAAGGTATGATTCATGATGATTGATTTCAGAGTTCTATTTCATGTTTTCATGCAAATGAGAGATCATATGTTAAAGTCACAAAGGGGATTGATGAAAACCAATGAGAAACATGGTGTGACAAAACTTCAAACACTTTTCATGCATGGAGGGGAGCCATGAAACAATATCATTCCATCTTTCTAGAGGGGGAGAAATCAGGAGAATGACTTGCTAGAGGAAAGACCCCCATTGTATGAAGGGCACTCTTCCATTTGTGAGGGTGTGGAGACATTTTTCTCAAGGGAAGGCCAAGATCCAAGGCCTCTCATTGGGGAGGAGATACACTCACATGTTGGTAGAGAGGAAGTGCATACAGCGTTGCACCATTGGAAGAAGAAGAAGAGCAAAAGGATCAGCATGAAGGGGTGATGGACATTCACCCTTATCTATTTTCAGAGATTCTCTTCACATGGGAGAAGGGCTGCACTGCGCAGTAGAGAGAGAGAGAGAGAGACCTTTCATTCCTCTCATATATTCAGTCCACTTCCTATCTTGATGTCTCACTTTTGGAGGCTTTCCACTTGGGAGGCCACATGATCTAGAGATGATGAGAGGCATCATGTAATTTGGTTCACCACTCTTGGATTCCAGAGATGTGGAGAAATTGGAGGAATCCATCACAGCGCAGAGAGTTTTGGGATTAAGCACAAGGAGGAGGGATACACTCACTCATTTTCAGTCTCACCCATTCTCATCAGTTTTACTGCGCAGATAGAGTTGATGCAGACATGGAGGATAGAATCTTCATGATGCAGGATGGCTGCTCCATAGATTCGGTGAGAGAGAGGATACTTCCTTTGAGGAAGGGCTCTTTCATGGATTTGGATTAGATGGAGGCCACTCATGCTTACATTGCCTAGGATCAGAGATTCTTTGGAGGTGATAGTCTCTCATGGGAGGCTTATTTTCGGAGATCATCATTTCTTTTGAGCATGAGTAGCTGCATGATGGGCATGGCAGCAACTTGGAGGATGACTTTGGCATGAGGGTATGTAAAGGTAACATACAGCAGCGTGATGGAGCACCATATTGCAGAACACCAGAGCTATCTATGAGGAGGATTGATCCAGGATGGGGGACTTCCTAGTTGTGCATTTGGATGCATACTTGGCTTTGCTGGAGGAGTTCAATTGGGAGGGCATTCAGTATGATATTCATCAACATATGGATAGATGCATAGCCCAGATGATTTTGAGAGGTTGGCACAACCATTCCCTTACTCATTAGAGGAGAGGGAGAGCATTCAGATGAGCCATTTCAACTCAAGAGCTCTAGTGCATGATGGAGGAGGTATAATCTCATGTTTTGTATTGTAATTCTTTTCATTGATTTAGGAGAATGATGTATCAAGGAGGCTTGTTTCTTCTTGCACCTTTCATGAGGATGTACTTGTAGCTACTTGTAGCCTTGATTTTGGCTATTTTTATGATGGTTGTGGGGAAGCCACATGCTTCTTGGTGTGCACCATTGGCACCAAATTGTGATTTCATGTTTCATATTATGAGGAGATGTTATGGTAGAAAACAAGTGGCTAGCTCAGCACTTGTTACTTTTGAATTTTAGGCAGGCCAAGGAGGCATTGCGTAGGTTCCATGAGTGGGATTTGGAACCACTCTCAAGTTTTCATTTGACAACTTGTTTTTATTGCATATTGCTCCATTGTATTTCTGATGTTTATATACTTATGAGGAGAATTATTTAGAGAGTATTGTATGTACAACCCATTGGGAGCATGATTCTCCCCATTGTATATGTTTTATCTTGTAGGAGATACCATGGGCAAACCATGATTGCCACATTGCTACTTGTACCTTCTTGTGGGAGGGACCACTTGGAGAATTTGCAGAGGCATTTCATCGCTGATTTTTCTTGATGGGGTAGCTTGGGCCACTCTTGGAGGCCATACTTTTCCAGCCTAAAGACAAAGGCATCCCCATATGAGCAGAATATGGAGAGAGGGCCATTGTGGGAAACCAAAACAACTCTCCATTCAGCCCCAACACATTGCAGAAATCAGGGGTGAGATTTTTACTTGGATGATTGCATGGATGAGAGGATCATCATTGGGAGTAGAATTTTCCCATGCATATCATCACTCCTACCTTAAGGAGGCCTTACCACAGCAGGAAGGATTCCACTACACCTTCTATCTTTCCATGAGGAGCATTGTTGTCACCTTGCATACTTGGGAGAGAGCATTGGAGGATAGATTTATTACAGCACATTTGAGTAGTGGTGGGACCATTGATGAGGAGGCCACAAGAGAAGGAGGAGAAATTTTTTTTCTCTCTATGCAGTTGCTTGAGGGAAAGCAACATGTGGGAGGGGAGGACTGTAATGTTCCCAATTTTAGCCTCAAGCTAAAATGGAACATTATAGTTGCACATTTTATTTTTTCATAATAAAATGGGGAAGGAGACACCTTAGCCCCTTTTGGATGAAGAAATAACACTCCTTGTATGAAAGGAGGAAAAATAAGCAGCTGAAATAAACACCTAAAGGTGCGAATGGAACCCAGCTCACTTGATTAGTCACCTTTGACTAAAGTCAACAGTGTCGCCCAAGGAGGAAGAGGCTTCGTAGAGAAGCTGTGCAGTTTTGGAGGTAAGACACTCTCATGAGGGTGGAAACCCTAATTGGTGGGACCAAGGTGGAGAAGATTTCTCTCACTTTATATGGAGGAGATGGCAGCCCATTTGCATAAATGTTTTTTTTTTGGAGTTTCAGACTTGGGTCTGTAAAGGCTTGCATCCCCGGGTTGTTTAGCAGGGTGATGGTCCCCTTGGGCACTAGGGTGTTCCTGGTCGGGAATCCCTACCTCTTCCTCAAGGAAGGATGGGGATTGAGCTACATTTCCTCAATCCGGCATTGGCCACAGCTACTACCATCAGCTACAGTGTTATTTCTGCAGCAGAGAGGACGTTGCGTTGCTGGGGGCAGCAAAGGAGGAACTCATGGAGTCATCTTGGCTAGTTTTCTTTAGTGGAGGAGTGATCTACTTATTGGAGGAGCTGCAAGGAGGATTCCTGGGCTTCATATCAGATTTTTAAGCATGGGCCAACATTCCATCATCTCCCACTACGCATTCCATGGAGGAAACTGCGTTATTTCAGAGGAGGGAGTGAGAGAGGGGTTTCTGGAGCTTCAAGGAGGATGTTTTTGAGACAAAGGGATCATCCCTTTGTATTGGAGACATTATCAGAGGAGGGAAATCATATTTCATATTAGCCATAGCCTCACTCTTGTTTTGGTTTAGTTGCAGTGACAAGTCTCTTGTCACATTTTGGTTTTCTCCGGCATTTCTAGCAATCTTCATAGATTGGCTAGAAATATTGTATTTCAGCCCATTTCTCTGTTATTGGGCTATTTCTTGTGTTCCTTCAGCCTCATATGTATTTTATTCATGTTCAAAAGCTTATACCTTCATATACACTGCGCAGTCACTGCTCTCCGGCATTTTGTGGAGTTGCAGCAACTCATGTATTTCATTGTTCATGTATTGGAGGTTGGTTCTTAAGGCTTGAGTGGCTTGTCCCTAAACTATTTCTTGTATTATATTGCTAATATATCATAATATAATGATGGCTGTAGCATTTCCCTCTTATGATGTATTCAGAGTTTCAGATTTCATGTTTATGTTCTTATGTTGATGTAAGCTCTCTCATTGAGCATTGTTTTAGAGACCTAGATTGGGGAGTTCTAAATAACCCATCTAGATTTATTTCTTTGGGCTCATATTCTGCATAGGATTTTTATGATGTGTGTTATAAGGCATCCCAGCAGTGGTTTGTCTTATTTTTGAAGCAGCTTCCTTATACAGTGTCCTCAAGGACCCTGTAGTAGAAATTCCTGAGGTGGAATATTGCATATCCATAGACAGAGTCTGTGAAGGGCTAGCTAGCCTCAAGATCTCTCCCTTGTTTGGAAGGAGACATATCCTGTAAATTCCCCAACAGTAAATCTCTAAAATGGACTTGTAATAGCTCACTGAAGAAGGAAATTGGAATATCTGAAGATATTCCCGATAGAGCAGCAAGTTCCAGGTTTGGAACATTACACTGTTGCAGCGGGAGAATTCATAGGGAATGGTTGGACTTGGGTCAAAGCAAGATAAGGTTTGGGTTGACCAGGTGTGGTAGCATCTGTAAGATCGAGGTACCAGATGGGAATTTCAAGGGTCAGGTTAGGAAGAGAGAGGGTGGACATAACAGGTACTGTGTACACTCCTGGTGGGGGAGCTAGGAACGGTATCTGACAAAAGGGGTAATGACCAGGTGGGATGGCTCCAAGATGGTGAAGGGCTGGAGGAACTGTTCCAGGGGGGTAAGGGGGGTCATGAGTACTAGCTGAAGGTGAAGGGCCAGGAGAAGAAGGTTCAGAAGGCTGATCAGAGGACATCATGAGAATCTGGTAATCGGGGGAACTAGATGGAAGAGGTTGAGTGGCCACCTGACCTTCAGGTGGTTGGGTAGCCAAAAATCCCTGTAGTGCATCCACCTGCGCCTGAGGGGGCGGTGACTTCTGTTGCAGGGGTTGAGCAGGCGACGGAGGCGGAGGTGCTGATGCTGGAGGAGATGGAGCACCAAGCTGTGGATACAGATAAGGGGGTTGGGTAACAATGTGGTAAACATGAGGTTGGGCCAAAAGAGGGGGCATGCCGTATTCTGGATACGTGCTACCGAGAGGGGGAAAAGTGCGGGAGGTGCTGCCTCCCCCCCCCCCCCCCAGGAAAACCATAACCCATGGGAGGTTGAGCATATGGATGAGAGAGAGCTCCAACGATACCATTGGCGACATGAGGTGCCCCCGGTGCGTTGGCACCACCGGGTCTGTGGAGATCAGGTAGAATGGTATAAACATAACCCGTCTAAGCATAGATCAGGTCATATTTTAACGCCATTTGGAGGCGGCTTCTTTGGTTTGAGGAAAATGCGATGCGACATCTTTCCTGATAGGAGGCAAGAGAGATCTAAGGAACCAGTCCATGTAGACACGGTCTTCGAAGTTAGGGGATTGACATAGGCTCTTTCTTCTCCACCATTCCTGGACATGATCAGATAGGTGGGTCGCAGATGATTGACATAAAGAAGTCAAAAGTTTTATACCAGTGTTATAACGAAGGGGAAGCTGGAAGTAAGATAAAAAATCCTGGGCAAGAGTCACAAAGGTGGTATGAGAGGAAGTGGCCTGATCAACATACCACTTAGAATCTTTGCCTATAAGCATTCATTGGAACAACCGAAGACGGATAGAGTCATGGGTAATGGAGTTAGATGAACACCACATGTGGAAGGATCGAACATGATTTGAAGGATCTTCTCCAGCAAGTCCTTCAAACTTTGGGATGTCGAAAGGGATCTTTGTCGGCATAGCAGGCCAATTAGCGTCATGGTGTATAGGTCATTTATCAACTGGTCCAAGTTAGGGAGGTTGAGGCCTACCATGAAGGGGATCAAGCGCGTAGCCGGGGTAGCACTCGTAGCAGTCCCACTAGTGGTATTCCCAGCATGAGGGTCGGGGTTGCCACCAGCATAAGGTCCTGCACCAGACATGGTGAAGGTTTTAGGGGGAGAACCGAAGGCGGAACGAGAAGGAGAACCCGAAGGACCAGAAGAAGAGTCGGTGTGCAGACTCGATGGAGGACTAACTCGAATCCTATGCGGAGGAGTAATTCTTCCTACCAAAAACTGAGGATGAGGGCCAAGAAGTCTCTGGGATAAATGCCTTGGTGGCACAATGGTGATGGCACAAACACGGCACAAAGGAAAAAGAGATCGACAAGGGCAGGGAGGTGCAGGATCAACTGATTACAATGTCAAAACAAGGGCAGAAAGGTGCATGATCAATTGATTTCAATGTTTTAGAGTCTTTTCTTGACAGTGTTAACCAAGCCCTTTTTCGCTTAGGGTGTGTGTGTAAAAGTGTGTAAATTTTAATTTTTAAACCCAGACATTTGTAGAGAAAAATAAAAAGTGTGTTCTATGGCTATAAATAAACCTGCAAATGATAGTATATAGGCCTGCAAAAATAGAAAATAAATAGCTAATAATGCAATAATCTAAACCAAAGGAGGTGGGCCTCTCAACAACTAGTCTATAGGTGAGTAAAAAAAACTAATCAAAACCCACTAAAGCAAAAACTAATAGATATAAGGTCAAGAGGGACAGGGATCTAAAAAAAAAAATCTGCTGGAAAGTGGTGCAGAAAATAACAACAAATCAAAGGAAAAATTGTTGTAAAAATGGTGGAGAAAGGCCATCTTCTAAAGGGAAACATAGTGAACCCTAGAGGAAAACTCAAGAAAAGCTATATGAGGTTATTTGGATGCGTAACAAGCTGATCTGAAGCGGATCTGAAGGTGAGGTATCAGATTTTAAAAAGTGGCTAAAGACTCTGAAATTTCAGACAACCTGCAACAACAAAAACTCTTCCACAAAAAGTGGAGGGTACTGAAGCTTAGAATAGCTTCCTACTTGCTGAGTGAAACAAAATACACAAAGTCCAAACTACAGAGACTTTATATTTAAAACCCAAAAGAGGCTCTTGCATAAACCCACAAAACTTTAAGAAAAATCCCTACAAAAAGTCCAAAATGCAGTCAATTCAAGCTGGGCAGAGGGTCATGACCTCTCTTTATTAAAGGGCACTGGAGGTCCGTGCTCTGGTGTTTTGGGATGAAAAGTGTGACTTACAGCACTTCCGCACTCTCGGTAGCAGGTTGCAGAAAGGCTGTTTTAATGGGTTTATGTCTATCACCCTAGAAATGGTCTCAAACACACGGAAGTTAGAATTTTTATCATTTTAGGGTTTTATGGGTTAAAAAAAACATAAAGAATAAGCAAAACAAGGGGCTGAAGAGAAATCCTAGGGTTTAAAGCAGTTGGATATGCAAGGATCAGAAAAATGACAATGATTGTAATGGTAAACTCGTGTGGAGTCGCCAGTTATTAGTATGAATCTTGATTCGAGGTGTACAAAAAAAGACCACTTTAGCTGCACATAAAAAACAACCCTAACAGTAGAAATGACTGCTAATATCTTCAGATCAGCAATTAGATGATCAAGAAAAATGCTACAACAATCTAGATCTATGCATTAGAAGACATTAAATAGTAGAAAAATAAGATTTACTCCATAGATCCAATAGACAAGACAAGAATATATCTAATGAATATTTTCACTAATGGCACCTGGGAGGAAACACAATAGGGTGTTCCCTGTTCTCCTCAATGGGATGAGTTCTTGTAAGTCCTCAACACTTTAGATTTAGAATTCCTCTCTCTTCGGCGTGCAGAAAACCTGCATAAAAATGGAAAAATATGGCTATGATAATGACTGGCGAGACCAAGAGTTGAGATCCAGAGTGATCCTTAGGCAAAAAAAGGTAACAAATTGATGGGAAAACCCTTCTATTTATAACAAAATATTGAGTTAGTCTAGAGATTGGTGCATAATTAAAATATTATTAACCAAATCTAGATCCAACTTTTATGGAATATTTTATTATATTTGTTGGAGGGAAAAGGAATTTGACTTGAGTCAAGTCCCCTTATTTGTAAATAATAAATAAATAAATGATTTATTTATCATTTTAAGGATGTGATTAAGTAATAATAAATAAATAAATGATTTATTTATTATTTTAAGGATATGGTTGAGTAATAATCAAATAAATAATGATTTATTTAATTATTTAAGGGTTAATTAGTCATATTTAACAAAGAATATTATCTAAATAAGATTTAAAAAATTATTCTTAGAAAATAATAAGATAAATAATGATTTATCTAATTAATTTCCTTGTTTTGGGTTAAATATAACCAGAAATATTAATTAAACTACTTTTTAACTAATTATTTCTTGAGGAAAATCAAACAAATGTATATTTATTTAATATTTCCTTATGGGGTTTCTTGTTTAGACCATAAACAACTTAATAAAGGTGGTTTAATAAGTTATTTTTCATAGTGAATGTGATTTTAATTGGGGTAAAATTGGTCTTACTTGGTGTACTTGGGTCGATCTAATAACAATGGATTATATGACCAAAAAATGGTGTAACAGATTTCCCCCTAGCGTGCGAGCGTTAAGAGCTAATCGTATGACCGCAGTACGTTGTAAGAGCTCAATCACTAGACAACAAAGGGGAAGTCAAAGAGAGAGGATTGTAAGGTAGACCAAAGTGCTGAAAGAACTAGACCCTGAGGAGGTGACTTGTAGGTGCGACAAGTCTTTTTGATGAGTGAGTACCTGCTATAGGCGGTGGGGGAGGCATACCTATGCCCGCTGAGGCAATAGTATAAACAATAAGGTGCCCGGAAAACCACAGAACGCAATAATAAAGCATATGCTAGCATAAACATGAGCCAGATAAATAACACGATAATGAATCCCACATACATATTGTGCCTGGGATAACAGCTAGGGCTTGTACAATAATATCTGAGTACATGAGATATAAATACAACCCATATGCCCCTGAACACAGGAGATGGCTCTGAAAATATGACTGATACATGCAAAAAAAAAAGGCACTACAAGCGGCTGAAGGCCGACATCATCAAATGTATGGAGCTGCATCGAAGGCTGAAATGAAGAGGTCATCTGAGTGTGTGGGGGGCTACTTGTAGGGCCACCCCCTCATGAGGGCTGAGACATCTCACACACACCCGGGAATTGTTGATGTCAGTTGTTGCATCACTGAACCATCAAGTATACGGATCTCAGTCATGCTGAAAAGAGCTAGAGCTGAGAAACAATCAAGTCAAAGGGCAACAAGGAGTCCCTTTTCCTAATCCAAGGCACCAAACAAGAGTGGAAGCTGGAACCAAGGTACACTGCCCTCTAGACCTGGCTTCTGGAATGAATGAGCTAATGTCGACAGAAGGAGATCCACCATAGGTGAGGCAATAAGGGATCCTCAACTAAGGCACAAGAGAAAATAGTAGAGTGACTGACATACTGACACCAATGATGATGATGAAATGGGGGAGACTCAGTAGCGAACGAACGACTTCCCTTATTAGAGCATAAATGGCATGGATGACTCGGCAGTGACTGGCGCAATATTAGGAGGGATAGGGGACAGTGGAACTGGTGTTCATATTGTGCAACACGAGAGAGGGACCAAGCAATGAAGGATGAAGAACTATATTGGGATAGACTCCATGAAAGCTATGATGACTCAACTCAGATGCTCTAAACAAGGGTGACTCGATGGTGTTGCCACACAGAAAAGGGGTCCAATGGGGACCCTAAAATCATGAGTACAATATGGTAGCTCATGACGAAATTCGACACGAGCATGGACAAGTATGGAGGCAACATGATGCCCCCGGTACGAGTGTGGCAAGTGAATAAATTCAGTTTTGAGGAAGGGTGAAGTGGTGCTTCTTGGAAAAAATGCGTCCTGGTGAAGTATTGAATCACAAAAGGCTAATAGATACCCCTTTTTAGGGCTTGGTGAGATCATTCCAATGGTATAGACGATTCATCAAACTGAGCTACGGTTTGACCGCAGCAAGCGAAAGAAAAATCAAGAGGTTTTTTTTAATAAGGCATTTTCCTTCCAAATTCACTCATGTGCAGGTGGAGTTGTGGTGAATGTATTGAGGAGAGGAGGCCCTAAATTTTGCGGTGATTGTAGCAGACAAACCAACCATTGAAATTTGAGATCCATCAATTTTAGGTAAGATGCCTAATCCTACTCTTTCATTTCATTGGGTTGAAAGTTCAGTTTAGGTGCCCAGAGCTCATGAACAAGCCAGGTCGCACTTTTTTGGGTCTGCTCTACGACCTGGGTAACAGGTTTTGGGCATAAAACTGCGACCTGTCCCAGGAAATGACCTGAACAATGTGACCTATCAGAGAAAGGGGTTTTAAGTGTTTTTTTTGGCTGAGAGCTGGGATTTTTATGGTTGGGGGGTATAGGTGCCTCCAAGCATGTTGTGGGCATGCCAAAATGTATTTAGAAAAAGGGAAATCTAAACACATTTTAATGATGTGGTGCACCATTTGTTTTCGGTATGGTTATGCAGTTTGAGAAAGGAAATAGATGATTACCAATCTCTTTTGGTACTGCATATATGAATCAAATGGGCTTTAAGTTTCTGGGTTGGCATACATGGTGTTGCTATCCCAAAGGTAGGAATTGGGGATAATGAGCTGATGTTCTCCCAAAAAAATCATAGTTTGGTCAACCACAATGTTTATAAGACTGGGTTGCTGATGTGATATGAAGGAATGATGAGGGGTATCATCCCTAGAGTGATCTGAAGTGATATGGGACTCTAGAGATTCTTCTAAATGGGGAATAATAATGGGACTAGAGTTGACACGACTAGATTCACTAGGAGAGTCGTGGAGAATTGCTTCTCCTGGTCTCTCAACTATGGGTGCCCCCTTACCCAAATATTGGGTGTCAATGTAATGGCCACACAGTGCATGTGATTCGAATGCATGAGTTCGATGTAAGGGGGGATAGATAAAGTCAGGGGTGGTGACTGCTTCCACAATGTCATCATCGTAATAGAGGATGGGGTGACTGGTGAAATAAATACCATCTGACGTGGAAAAGCTAGCTAACTCATCATCTTGAGAAGAGAGGTTCACATGCGCATCATCACAAGCGGTGACAGAAAAATAATCAGATAAAGGATCTACCAATGTTGAGCCAAGGGTGATCGCTGGAGGGATTTCAAGCGAAACATTAGGGGAAGTCTCCAAGGGGACTTCTACCGAGGGTCTCATGGATGATGATAGGTAGAAAATAGTGGGCGAAGGCTCTGTCATCTCGACATCAAGAGGGGTAATGTCAATGGGAGCATCTATGTCCTCTGGTTTTGTCGAAGAAAAACACGCAAATAAGGGAGTGGTGGACATGTTGCACTTGGCCTCGAATTGTTGAACCGCTTCCAAAGAGGAGCGGTACTCTTCAAGGCGGGGACAGAGGTGAGTATAGTGGCCATGGAAATCACACAAAGCGCAAGGGTGATTTGTGCACAAAGACTTGAGTTTCGGGACTGAATCCGGTATAATGACATATACCTCTAGGATATCAGACTCCAGAAACATCTCTTTGACCATGGACTTAAGGTGAGGCAACTCCGGACAAGTATGGGTGGTGTGGCCAATGACATCACACAAATCACACTAGATGGTACACTTTGGAGGCCAAAAAGAGGCAGGGTTTGTCGGGGCAGCCTTGTCCTTTGATGCCCCCTTGCGAGCTTTTCCCTTCTTACGTGAAGCGGTCGCAACGAGAGGTGGTTCATGTTGAGGTGAATGAGGCACTATTGCAGCGGGAGAAGTCATAGGGACCGGTTGGACCGGGGTCAAAGAAAGATAAGGTTTGGGTTGACCAGGTGGAGTAGCGGCTGGAGGATCGAGGTACTAGACTAGAATCCCAAGGGTCGGGTTAGGAAGAGAGAGGGTGGACATAACAGGTACTGTGTACACTCCTAGTGGGGGAGCTAGGAACGGTATCTGACCAAAGGGGTAATGACTGGGCGAGATAGCTCCAAGATGGTGAAGGCCTGGAGGAACCATTCCAGGAGGGTAAGGGGGGTCATGAGTACCAACTGAAGGTGAAGGGCCAGGAGAAAAAGGTTCAAAAGGCTGATCAGAGGACATCATAAGAATCTAATAATTGGGGGAACCATATGGAAGAGGTTGAGTGGCCACCTGACCTTCAGGTGGTTGGGTAGCCATAAATCCCTGTTGTGCATCCACTTACGCCTGAGGGGGCGGTGACTGTTGTTGCAGGGGTTAAGAAAACGAGGGAGGCGGAGGTGCTGATGCTGAAGGAGCTGGAGCACCAAGCTGCGAATACGGATAAGGGGGTTGGGTAACCGTGTGGTAAACAAGAGGTTGGGAAAAAGAGGGGGCATGTCGTATCCTGGATATGTGCTACCGGGAGGGGGAAAAGTGCGAGAGGTGCTACCCCCCCCCCCCAAGGAAAACCATAACCCATAGGAGGTTTAGTGTATGGATGAGAGAGAGCTCCAACGATACCATCGACAACATGAGGTGCCCCCGGTGCGTTGGCACCATCGGGTCTGGGGAGATCAAGTAGAACGGTATAAACATAAACCGTCTGAGCATAGATCAGGTCATATTTTAACGCCATTTGGAGGGCGGCTTCTTCGGTTTGAGGAAAATGTTATGCGACATCTTTCTTGATAGGAGGCAAGAGAGATATAAGGAACAAATCCATGTAGACACGGTCTTCGAAGGTAGGGGATTGACATAGGCTCTTTCTTCTCCACCATTCCCGGACATGATCGGATAGGCGGGTCGTAGATGATTGATGGAAAGAATTCAAAAGTTCTATACTAGTGTCATAACGAAGGGGAAGCTGGAAGTAATATAAAAAATCCTGGGCAAGATTTGAAAAGGTGGTATGAGAGGAAGTGGCCTGATCAACATACCACTTAGAAGCTTCGCCTATAAGCGTTCATTGGAACAACCGAAGATGGATAGAGTCATCGGTAATGAAGTTAGATGAACACCACATGTGGAAATATCAAACATGATTTAAAGGATCTTCTCCAGCAATTCCTTCAAACTTTGGGATGTCAGAAGGGAGCTTTGTTGGCATAGCAGGCCAACTAGCGTCATGGTGTATAGGTTCGTCTATCAACCAGTCCAAGTCAAGGAGGCTGAGGCTTGCCATGAAGGGGAGCAAGGGCGTAGCGAGGGTAGTGTCCGTAGTGGTCCCACTAGTGGTATTCCCAGCCTGAGGGCCAGGGTTGCCACCAGCATAAGGTCCTACACTAGACATGGTGAAGGTGTCAGGGGGAGAACCGAAGGTGGAACGAGAAGGAGAACCCGAAGGACCAGAAGAAGAGTCGGTGTGTGGACTCAGTGGAGGACCAACTCGAATCCTATGCGGATGAGTAAGTCTTCCTAGCGGAAATTTACGATGAGGGCCAAGAAGTCTCTGGGATAAATTCCTTGGTGGCGCAATGGTGATGGCACAAACACGACACAAAGGAAAAAGAGACCGACAAGGACAGGGAGGTGTAGGATCAACTAATTACAATGTCGAAACAAGGGCAGAAAGGTGCAGGATCAATTGATTTCAATTTTTTAGTGTCTTTTCTTGGTGGTGTTAACCAGGCCCTTTTTTGCTTAGGTTGTGTGTGTAAAAGTGTGTAAATTTTAATTTTTAAACCCGGACTTTTGTAGAGAAAAAGAAAAAGTGTGTAGTATGGCTATAAATAAACCTGCAAATGACAATATATAGGCCTGCAAAAACATAAAATAAACAGCTAATAATGCAATAATATAAACCAAAGGAGGTGGGCCTCTCAAAAAATAGTCTATAGGTGACTAAAAAACTAATCAAAACACACAAAAACAAAAACTAATAGATTTAAGGTCAAGAAGGACAGGGATCTAAAAGACAAAATCTGCTAGAAAGTGGTGCAAAAAACAACTCATCAGAGGAAAAATTGTTATAAAAATGGTGGAGAAAGGCCATATCCTGAAGGGAAACTTAGTGAACCCTAGAGGAAAACCCAAACAAAGCTATATGAGGTGATTTGGATGGGTAACAAGCCGATCTGAAGCGGATTTGAAAGTGAGGTATCAGATCTGAAAAAATGGTCGAAGACTCTGAAATTTCAGACAACCTGCAACAGCAAAAACTCTTCCACAAAAAGTGGAGGGTACTGAAGCCCTAGGGGGACTAGGTTCCCACTTAGTTGAGTGAAACAGAACAAGTACAGGTCCAAAACGGGTAGAGACGGAGATCAGAAAACCCTGAACAGAGGCTCAAACAAACCCAGAAAACTTTCAAAAAAACCCTGCAAAAAGTCCAAGTCGCAGTTTCTGACCTGTTTTCAGCAGAGGTTGCACTTTTTGGATTGTAAAGTGCGACCTGGAGGTCCAGGTCATAGGCTTTGGGCTGAAAAGTGCGACCTGCACTTCCGGCACACTCGGCGGCAGATTTCAGAAAAAAAGTTGTCATCTCAGCTGCGGCTGATGTCTGTCACTTGCGCAATGGGTCTGAAAAACACGCGGAAGTTAGAATTTTTATCATTTTAGGGTTTTATGGGTTAAAAACAACATCAAGAATAAGCAAAACAAGGGGCTGAAGAGAAATCCTAGGGTTTGAAGAAGCTGGATATGCAAGGATCATAAAAACGACAACGGTCGTAATGGTAAACCCATGTGGAGTCGTCAGTTGTTAGTATGAATCTTGATTCGAGGTGTACGAAAAAAACCACTTTAGCTGCACATAACAAACAACCCTAACAGCATAAATGACTGCTAATATCTTCAGATCTGCAGTTAGATGATCAATACAAATGTTGCAAAAATCTATATCTATGCATTAGAATACATTAAACAGTAGAAAAATAAGATTTACTCCATAGATCCAATAGACAAGACAAGAATATATCCAATGAAATTTTTATTAATGGCACCTGGGAGGAAAACACGGGATGGGTTCTTGTAAGTCCTCAGCACTTCAGATTTAGAATTTCTCTCTCTGGATGGTGTAGAAAACCTAGAAAAAAATGGAAAAATATGGCTATGATAATGGATCAATAGCGATACCAAGAGTTGAGATCCAGAGTGATCCTTAGGAAACAAAAGGTGACAAATGAATGGGAAAACTCTTCTATTTATAACAAAATATTGAGTTAGTCTAGAGATTGGTGCATAGTTAAAATATTATTAACCATATCTAGATCCAACTTTTATGGAATATTTTATTATATTTGTTGGAGGGAAAAGGAATTTGACTTGAGTCAAGTCCCCTTATTTGTAAATAATAAATAAATAAATGATTTATTTATCATTTTAAGGATGTGATTAAGTAATAATAAATAAATAAATGATTTATTTATTATTTTAAGGATATGGTTGAGTAATAATCAAATAAATAATGATTTATTTAATTATTTAAGGGTGAATTAGTCATATTTAACAAAGAATATTATTTAAATAAGATTTAAACAATTATTCTTAGAAAATAATAAGATAAATAATGTTTTATCTAATTAATTTCCTTGTTTTGGGTTAAATATAACCAGAAATATTAATTAAACTATTGTTTAACTAATTATTTCTTGAGGAAAATCAAACAAATGTATATTTATTTAATATTTCCTTATGGGGTTTCCTGTTTAGACCATAAACAACTTAATAAAGGTGGTTTACTAAGTTCTTTTTCATAGTGAATGCGATTTTACTTGGGGTAAAATTGGTCTTACTTGGTGTACCTGGGTCACTCTAATAACAATGGATTAGATGACCAAAAAATGGTGTAACAGTAGTGTTAGCCCCCCTATGGAATTCTTGACAAGCAAGTTGGGGGTTGGATTGTTGTGGAGCCTTCAAGGAACTCCTTTCCCTTGAAAACTCATTATCCTTGAAGGCTTTTGGTGCTTTGCCTAATACAATTCCCCTCTGCCGATCCATTCGTCAAAAAGCCTACTGTTAAAACTTGCTCCCCTCTATTTCCCCTATTAACCCCCCTAAATCCCCTCTTAAATCTCACCATTATCCTTTGTTTCCCCAAATTCCCCTTCCATTTCCCTAACGTTACCCTCCTTACGACTCTAAATACATTAAAATGACATAAAACCCACTTCCGCCCTTATAATAGGCCTAAGCCCCCTACTCCGCTAGCTTTGCGCCTTTCCGCTCCATACAACCTAGCGATGTGACCAAAGCGCTTACCCCGCGGAGGCACCCCTCTATCCACAGGTCAAAACCATGGAGCCCCCGCAGTTGACTCCTCGGGATGTGGGAAAACCCGATCAAACGGCTGTTATTCACTGCGAGGGGTCGCTCCAAAATCCTCATGACCATACACCTCGGCCCCCCGCAGTCCATCCCCATCGTCCATTTTAATCCTGTAGATCAATGGCTCACGGTCCATTCATTTCGGGGGCGTTCCTGACCGTCGATCTTGATAGATCGGGCGGTTCTCGTTGATCCCGTAGGCACCCATTCTTCCCCATTCATCACCCGTCGCCGCATCTCCACCGTCCGTTTAATGCCAGATCTGACAGTCCGGAGCCTCCCCACCCAGTGGACCCCGCCGCGCACCATTCAAAACCGCCGGTTTATTCCACACCGCCTATGCGCAGTTGGTGGTTTTCCCTCGTCGTCCAGCGATTCTACTCAGCACCCGACACGCGTCCTTCTGTACGATTCCCAAACCACTTTTCAAACCTGTTAAAGTAGACCCCCGCGCATTATCAGTCGGACGTGGGCGCCCAGCGAAATGATCGTTGATCGTTCGATCTGGAGCAGGCCATCCAACGGCCATCGCCCGCCCAAGATGCATGATGTTTAATGAAGTAGTGTGTGCGATAGCTCAGGTCCTAGCCCGCCATCCATCGTCCTCTGCCATCGATCTCCGCCATGATTGACGGTCCAGATTCGTCCCTCCGTCGCTGACTTTTCCACGGTACCCGGTCCCGCCGCGTCATCTCCACGTGCATCCTCCGTACACCCTCTCGTTCCATTGCATATATTTGGTGTATTTTCGTGCTTTTCGTGTTTTTTCATGTTTTTCATTTATTGTTCACTCTGCAAGACCGCCACCTCCACCAGAACGGATTTCCACTGTGCCTCTGCATTTTTCTCCGCCACGTCACCGTCTGCACCACCTTTCTCCTCATCCACATCATCCGCCACCCCATCCATGATTTCCTTAACATATTTGTGTGTTTTGCAAGGTTATCAAAGGTTAATGGCCGCCATACTACACGATCTCTGTCACAGTGACAGGGTGATCGAGGAAAACCATGTGCAGAGGTGGTATTTGGAGCCTGATGTTACAGGAAACGTCTAGAGGTGTTTGCGCCATAAATTCATCAATGGGCAAGGTTTAAACTCTACCAACTCTCCGGCGCCATTAAAGCTTGATTCGCGTTATCAATGTAACAGCAGTGACCTTGAGGCACGCAAACGCAGACGTTTAGGATTCAAGCTCGGAGTTAAAGTATTATGATGAGAGTTAAAGGGCTCAATCCAGTTTTTCAGAGGTAAAGCACCGGTTTCAGAACCTTGAAGGTCAATCAGAAGATTAATGCACAAGAGACCGTACCACCAGGGTTTCTATGACAGCAGAATGTTTTCTTAAATCAGAGGACAAGGTACAGGGTGCCCATACAGTTTTTATTATGCGCAATGCCCCCGAAGGAATGTCCACCCTAACAGCAGTTCAAAACTATCAGAACAATTATATAGCGGTCTTCTCAGTAGTTCATTTTCTTTTTGTTTATTCACCACAAGTACAGCATATCACCATAACCGAAATATGTCAAAATCATATCCAAGGATGATCATTCAGCATTCATACAAAATGGGCTTCGGCCCTCTTTCTTTTCAGAGTTTAATACTGCATTTAGTTCCTCACCTACCCTCTCAGTCGATCTTCTGTTCATCCTCTGCTATAAAACACAGAAGGAAAATCGTGTAATGGTTGTTGCTCAGTTGTTCGGCCGTTGCTGTTAGAGGGATTCAGTTTGACTGTTAGAATAGTCTTGGGAGGGAGTTACAGAGTAGTTTTTATGTAATAGGCTGGGAGGAGAAAGTTTGGATTGTATTAGCCATTGGGCTTATTGTACATGACTGGTTTTGCATCAATTAATCAAAGCAAATTTCACAGGATCCTAGTCTATTACTATTGGTGATGTCTTTCTTAACTCTGTTATTTACATTTTCATACTGTTTCATGTTCTTTTGGTAGGCAACAGAAGTGTAACATAGGATTCACCCTTGATAGGTGCCCTATGTATCTTGCTCTCCCTAATTTTAATGTTTCTCTTCTGAAATTTGTTATCTAAGGATTGCTTTCAGTCAATTTAACCAGTGTAGTAGATGTCATTGCCTACTCTCTGATGTATGAATTGGATGGATCAATTCTTAGATGTTCTTGTTGAGGTTTAAGCTGGAAGGTTTTGGAACACTGGGGATTAGAGTTAGCCCTGTCCACTAGGATCCTTGCGCGACTAGCTGGCCTTTCTAAGATCCCTTTGTTAATCTTATCTTTGTTTTCCCCTTGGAGTTGCTAAAGCAGACCTGGAGTTAAATGACCTCTGGTCCGATATATAAGCATCCCCTTTGTCCCTCCTTGAGAGATGCCTCTGAGTATGTCCAAGCAGGTCTGGAGTTAAATGACCTCTGACCTGATCTATAGACAGAAACTGGGTTGTTTTCCTTCTCTCAACTTCAATCCTTAATGTTCCATTCCATCATCTATCTAAAAGATCCTTTAGTATAGATGACTTTCCCTTTGGAAGCCTTGGCTAGTTGTTGCAAGTAATTCTCCTTTCATGACTCCATAGCCCAATGGATGGCACTTTCTTGACATATCCCCTTTGTTGAAACTTCCTGCTGCTTTGTTCCTTTTCTCCCATTACTTTCTCAGTCTATGATCTCATGACCAACCCAGCAACCAACCAACCAAATCATTTAAAACCCCCCTTTGTGCTTTATAACTAGCCTAACATCTCATCTTGAGCTTCAAGGATATATCATTCTTTGCTCTATTTGGAGAGATCCCTCTCCGGGTCCAGGAGGGCTAGATCCTAGGGCCCCAAAGTGGTTTGATGTTGTCTCATCTTTTGGTATTGCCAAATCTGCCAAAACATGGGAACCCCAACATAATGGCGACTCCACTGGGGAAATTTTTGAATGATTTCCATCTCACTACATCAAAAACTTCAGAAACCTACATCTCTGGTTAGGTTGACAGTAAGTCACTCTTTTCTTGAATCGACCTCCATTGTTAAATATCGACCACACTCTTAGACAGAGCCTGGAAAGGGCCAAGTAGCCTCCATATCTCACCCTCTTTGGAGGTGTCATATCTGGTAAATTCCCTTCCAGTCAATCTCTGGTTGGAGTTTGTTTTTGAGGAGATTCCTGAAAGGTGATAGTGCCTGAGTACTGTGGTGGACAATGTAACCCCTTAGACATACCTTAAAATTCTCCACCTGGCGACTCCATTGTTCCTAAATGAAAAGACTCCACTGGTGATCAGTAGGCCTGCTGATTATCTTGGTTTCACAATCAGACTCCACTGGGAGACCAGCCTTTGAGACAATATCAACCACAATAGCAGTAACAAGTAGGGTTAAGCTGCTTGGCTAAGAAACAACATTCTGGCTTTCAGAACTATCCACACAAGAGCTTATCCCAACCCTAACCCACCTTAAATAGTTGAAAATCTAGAGAGTATCCTCAAAGGAGCTCCTACACCCAAAGGAACAACTATTTCCAGTCACATTCATAGAGCTAATTCTGCACCAGAAGACCTAACAGCTCTATCACATTTTCTCCTTGACCTAGACCCCCCAAACAGTTTACCAAGAACTAGGTCATTCAATCACCTAGACCAGCAAGACCTTGAGCCTCACAGTACACCATCTCATAGTGGTCAACACACTAGGGATAGAGGAACCCCTCCATCTACACCACCTGATATCCACTTCATTCAAAACTTGGGCCTCTCCCACCCTAGATCTGCTCAACAAACTTCTGTTGGTCCTAATATCCCTATCATCCAAATACCAGCTGCTCAAGCCAACCCTATACCTCATCAGAACATTATCATGGCAGCTTGGTACGCACATTTAGTTTTACCACAGCCCTTGTTACCCTTTCCAAATGATTATTAGTCAAAAATCCCACACTTCACTGCCAAAGAATCCATTATAGCGCAGCAACATGTAGATAAGATGGAGGATTCTTTTGATTATATGGAAATTGATGATGAAACAATCAAAATGAGAATCTTTGCCCAAAGCCTGGGGGGCGATGTAAAGAAATGGTTTAAATGTTTACCCCCTAGCAGTATCCAAGATCTCCCTGCGTTATATTGGAACTTCATAGACAAATGGGAGGTTAGAGAAAACCCTCGCCAGCTCCTAGCAGAATACATGTCCCTTAAGAGGAACGTAGGAGAAAGCGTCCATGAGTACACCACTAGATTCAATAGCATTTACAATGCTCTCCCTCCACACATGAAACCTCCTCAACGTATGGCCCTGGCTAGATATCCAGATGGATTTGATGCTGACATGGCCTATGAGCTCAGAGATAAAGAGTATAACACATTGGAAGACATGCAAAAAGGAGCCATAACCATAGAAGCAAACTTGATGGAAAAAAGGGCAAGATTAAAAGCTGAGAAAAGGGTAACCTATAGGGATGACAATGTAGATTCCACATCTGATCCCAAATATGATAGACTCTCTAAAAACGTGGAAGAGCTACAACAAATGGTAAAAATAATGGTTGTCCAAAACAGCAACCAAAACATAAACCAGAACCAGAACATTAGAAGAAACAATGCCACTCCCAACAGACAAAGAGAGTCAGATCAACAGGTTATTCCCCCATTTCAAGAAAACTTTTTAGATGAAGATGATGGAATCATATAAGAGTCTGAAGGGAATGAAATAAACATGTTCGAAACAGAAGACTCAGTCCTTAACTGTGATTCAGGGGAAGATCAGCCCTCACTCTCATATTGGGATGAGGAATGGTTAGAAACTGAGGGTTACAGGTTAGGATTTGAGGATGCCATGTTATAGGTTAGAGAACAGTATGAACTTAGGAGTAAAAAGAACCAAGAAAATCCCAAAACAAAGACTCCTGAGGTAACCATCAAGAAAATACCTGATAAGACTTCTAAAGCATCTGCTGCAAATAACAAAACAGCAGCTGAAAGTTCTGGTAAACACAAGGAAAAAGACAACCAAGACACTGAAGAACAAAGCCAACCAACCAGGAGCACTAGCACTGCACTTAGTGCTCCTGATAAAACGATTCCTGACCTTGTACATAGTGAGACATCACAAACTGATTTAGCTACTAAGGAAGTGGCTGATAAGACAGAGTTAAGCACTCCAAAGACCCAATCCACTTTCAACTTAGAGAGTGAGATTGCAAAAATCAAAATTTCTGTACCATTATCTGAGTTGGCCACTCAAAATGCATATAAAGGAAAAATTTTGAAAGCATTGAATCTGGGGGAAAACAATGAAACTGTAAATTTGAATGATGACCAACCTGCCCTCCTGTTTGGTCCAAATATTGAGGGAAAGTTTCAGGAAGGGGTAGTTCCACCTTTTTATATCACTCTCAACATTCATGACAAAATACTCCACAATGCCATGCATGATTTTGGAGCATCACACAATTTAATGCCTAAGATAGTGATGGAAAGGCTTGGCCTAGAGATAACCTGACCTTACAAAGATTTATATTCATTCGATTCTAGCAGAGTAAAATGCCTAGGCCTGATCAAATATTTGTGTGTGAGCTTGACCCAGATTCCTGCTAAGTGTATGGTCATGGATGTGGTGGTAGCAGATGTGCCACCCAAGTATGGCATGCTGCTATCTAGATCATGGGGAGCAAAACTGTAAGGAACAATGCAGATGGATGGCTCATATGCCACTATCCCTATATTTGGCCAACTTAGAATACTGTATAGAGAATCTCAGATGAAATTCTTAGTCAGTAGCCCCAAAAAGCCTGAAAATTCACCTTTATACTCTATACACACAGATTTGAATTCATTCATCCTGTACAATGACCAATCCGTAGGAGAACCAAAATTTGAATACATAAATACAAGCAAGGACACAGAGCCCATGGACTTTAGCATAATGGCTACCCTAGAAGAATACAACGAAGAAAACCATGGGCAAGGTACTGAAAACGAAACTCAGAGTGAACCAGGAACACAATGCAGTCAGCCTATTAGTCACATCCTTCAAACTGATATACCACGTGAAGAGCAAGACAACCCACAACCTAGTACAGATTCCCCAAAGCAACATAATGGCGAGCCCCTGTGGGAAATGAACTTCGATGGGTCCTGTACTAGGTAAACTGCTGGAGCAAGGGTGTGGCTATGTAACACAGAAAATGACCACGTAGAGAGCCACGCTGTGAATCTGCATTTCAAATGCACGGATAATATTGTAGAATATGAGGCTCTCATCCTGGGTCTGAACCTATTGAAAAAATTAGGAGCTCATAGGATAACTGTGTTAGGAGACTCTGAGTTAGTTTTCAAACAAGTGAATGGTGAATACACAGCAAAACATCCCCGATTAAGAGCATATAGGAACGATGCCCTGGATATATTGAAAACTTTCATGGATTATAAACTAGTGTTTATTCCCAAGAGTCAAAACGTTATTGCTAATGGATTAGCTTGCCTGGCTATTTCATATCCTCAGACTCCCCCTGACCAAAAAATCATCGTTCAAACCAAGTTCAGGCCTGCTATGCCAGACAACGAGAAATATAGGCAGTTCTTTGAAGGGGATAAACAGATCGAAGATTTTCTAGTGGGCAGAAATGAGTTTGAGTTTTCTGATTCAGAATCAAAATCTGATAACAGCTTCCCAAGTGAGGATCCCCTATATGAACAAGAAACACCCTGTAACATAGAAATAAACACCTTTTCTGAGGAAACTGGGAGTCCAACCGAAAAATGTGGAAAGGCAGATAACGAAGAGATGGAGGTGCTACAGGCCAAAGACGAGAACATACCCAGAGGCCTGGCACCCCTAGAGGACCTTTTTGACTTTGATGATGTAGAGAAAAATCCCACTATAGAACATGCAAACTCAAATGTAGAAGAATGCAACATTGGCACTGTAGATAAGCCCAAAATGATCAAACTGGCTAAGTCTATACCTAAAAATATGAAAAACAAATACATTGACCTGTTTAAGGAATTCATTGATGTGTTTGCATGGAGCTATGAAGACTTAAAGGCATATGACACCAACATCATACAACACAAGATACCCTTGAAGGAAAATCAGAAGCCTTTCAAACAAAAACTCCGCAGAATCAATCCAAAACAATTGCCTGCAGTAGAGAATGAAATCAAAAAGATGTATGATGCAGGCATTATAGTCCCTGTAAGGTTTTCTGATTGGGTGTAAAACCTAGTGTCTTTGAGAAAGAAGACAGGGGAGATCAGGTTATGTATAGACTTCAGAAACCTTAACAGAGCCTCCCTGAAAGACAACTACCCTTTGCCTAGAATGGAACATATCCTACAGAAGGTAGTAGGCTCTAAGAGAATCTCCCTGCTTGATGGTTTCTCAGGATATAATCAAGTTCTGGTACTCCCAGAAGATCAACTCAAAACAGCTTTTACCACTCCATGGGGCACCTTCATGTATGTGAAAATTCCTTTTGGATTGATGAATGCTGGAGCTACCTTCCAGAGAGCGATGGATATTGCTTTCTCAGATGGAATAGGACATCTCATAGTTATCTATTTGGATGACTTAACTGTCTTTTCTAAAACTGAAGAAGAACACTTGAAACATCTGAGGAAATTCTTTGAAAAATGTAGAAGGTACGGTCTGTCTCTAAATCCTACGAAAACCGTGTTTGGGTTGCAAGAAGGAAAACTTCTTGGTCACATTATATCTGAGAAAGGAATTAGGATAGACCCACAGAGAGTTGAGGGAATAATTCAAATTACACATCCGAGAAACATCAAGGAGTTACAGTCCTTTATAGGGAAGATCAATTTCCTTAGGAGATTCATTCCCAATCTTGCTGAGCACCTTAGAAAAATCACTGATATGTTGAAGAAAGGTGTGGGAATTAAGTGGACTGTCGAAGCCAAGAAATATTTTGAGTCGATAAAACTTGCACTCACTCAAGCCCCTGTACTTATCAGCCCAGACTTCTCAAAAGATTTTTTGATCTTTTCATTTGCCTCCCAACATACAATAGTTGCAGTCTTGCTGCAAAAGAATTCAGAAGGTAATGAACAGCCAATTGCCTTTTTCAGCAAAGCCTTAAGAGATGCGCCCTTAAAGTACAACATTATGGAAAAATAGGCCTATGCTCTAGTAAAGGCCATAAAAGACTTTAGGATGTACATTCTACATTCTCACACCATAGCCTATGTTCCGAATATAGTGGTTAAAGATATCTTGTCTCAGGACCCTGATGGGAAAAGGGGCAAGTGGATTGCTACAATATTGGAATATGACCTTGAAATAAAACCCACCAAGCTGATCAAAGGTCAAGGTCTGGCCTAGTTAATGGCTGAATCAAACTTGCAGGCCCTTGACATTAACATGATAAACGCCTTAGATGAGCAGGAAGGATTGCCCCATCCAACTGTTGAGGAGCAGTTTCAGAACTCTCCTTGGTACACTGATATCCTTTATGTGCTCACTAATCTCAATGCCCCTCCAGAACTGTCCAAAACCAAGGCCAGATTCATAAAACTCAAAGCTAGAAACTACTGCATGTTGAATGAGAATCTATACTGGAAAAATCCAAATGGCCTATTACTGAAATGTTTGTCTAAAACTAAAGCTAAAAAAATCAAACAAGAATTCCATGTTGGGGAGTGTGGAGGCCACCTGAGCTGGAAATCCACTACAAATAAGATACTCAGAGCTGGTTACTATTGGCCTACACTCTTCAGTGATGTCCATAAAATGATAACGGCCTGTCATAAATGTCATATCTTCGAAGGCAGAAAAAATCTCCTTCCCCTCCCTTTACAACCTATCACCATAGAAGGTCCCTTCATGCAATGGGGCCTAGATTTTATTGGGGAAATTCACCCTTCTTCTTCAGGACAACACAAATGGATCCTAACTGCTACAGATTACTTCACCAAATGGATAGAAGCCATACTTACTAGAAATTCCACTGATTATGTCATCATTAGGTTCCTAGAAGACTCCATCCTATCTCGGTTTGGTTGTCCAAGGAAAATAATCACTGACAATGCTACTTCTTTCGGATCCAAGAAAATGGTTGATTTCTGTCACAGGTACGGAATAGCACTTGGTCATTCAACTGCCTATTACCCCTAGGGTAATGGATTGGTTGAATCATCTAACAAAAGCCTGTTCACAATCATCAAGAAGCTGCTGGAAGAGAAAAAAAAGTCATGGAATAAAAATTCGGTACATGCCTTGTGGGCTGACAGGCTCACTACAAAGAAATCTATTGGCATGTCACCATTCCAGCTGGTTTATGGAACAGAAGTAGTTTTTCCCACAAGCCTTGGAGTTCCAGTAATCAAACTTGTCCAGGAGGTCCAATCAAAGGAAGACAGCATGATAAGAAGGATAAATCAGACAATCCATCTTCAGTAAACAAGGGAGCAGGTTTATAGCAGAGTTGTCAGAGTACAGGAGAACATAAAAAGGCAGTTTGACAAAAGAACCAAAGCTTCAGATTTCAAAGTGGGGGACAAGGTCCTGAAATGGGACTCGAGAAGAGAGGACAAAGGTAAACATGGAAAGTTTGACAGCTTGTGGCAAGGTCCCTACATCATCCAAGCCACTGTGGGTCCTAATGCATTTTTCTTGCAAGAACTTGATGGTACAGAGCTGTTTGGGGGTCTTGTCAATGGCAAGATGGTCAAATGCTACTTCTGCTAATTTTTCATTTCCAATTCCATTTCCATTGTACATACCATTGCAGCTTTACTTTTAAGAAAACAGAGAAAAATGTTTCAAAAAACACAAAAAGAGAGGTTCAGACGTGCTGAAAACTTGAACCTCCGAAAGAAAAGGTGGCTCAAACGTGATCAAAATCTGAGCCAAAAGAAGCAGAACAGATGGTCCAAATATGCTCAAAACCTGGACCAGCAGTGAAAAGAAGAATCAACTCTAACATGCCTAAAACCAGAGCTGAAATGAACGAAGGAAGTGACTCTAATTTGCTCAAAACCTGAGTCACAGAGAAAGAGGGAAATTTTCAGACTGCAGATTTCATGTCTTCACAGTTTTGTTTTCAAGTCTTCATTCCAGCAAGTCAAACAGTCTAATCCTGGCTTGGCTGTTTTTCAATTTCCTGTTTTAGAATGTAGGAGAAGAAACCTGTTGGACAGTTTAATCCCAACAGGTAGTAGATTAGGTAGAGAAGCATATGAGGCCAACTGTTTAATCTGGTCTCATGGAGCAATAAGGGTAGAAATAGAATAGGTTTTTTTCTATTTTAAAATAAAAATTAAGGGTCTACCAGCTCAAATGCACCCAAAGGGAAAATTTTTAGGACTATAGTTTGGGTAGGTAGATTGGTTGGGAAATATTTCTGTTGATGTTTCTATCATATTGTGGCAGCTAAAAATTGAAGAAAGGAGGGGTGTGCCAAGCAGCAGGCATCTGGCCTACTCCAAAGATCATCTCTGGTTTCTTGACTCCTTCAAGAAGAAGCCATCCCTATGTGGAGCCACTGTTAGTCCCCCTATGGAATTATTGACAAGCAAGTTGGGGGCTGGATTGTTGTGGAGCCTTCAAGGAACTCCTTTCCCTTGAAAACTCATTATCCTTGAAGGCTTTTGGTGCTTTGCCTAATACAATTCCCCTCTGCCGAGCCATTCCTCAAAAATCCTACTGTTAAAACTTGCTCCCCTCTATTTCCCCCTATTAACCCCCTGAAATCCCCTCTTAAATCTCACCATTATCCTTTGTTTCCCAAAATTCCCCTTCCATTTCCCTAACGTTACCCTCCTTAGGCCTCTAAATACATTAAAATGACATAAAACCCACTTTCGCCCTTATAATAGGCCTAAACCCCCTTCTCCGCTAGCCTTGCGCCTTTCCGCTCCATACAGCCTAGCGCTGTGACCAAAGCGCTTACCTCGCGGAGGCACCCCTCTATCCACAGGTCAAAACCATGGAGCCCCTGCAGTTGACTCCTCGGGATGTGGGAAAACTCGATCGAACGGCTGTTATTCACTGCGGGGGGTCACTCCAAAATCCTCATGACCGTACACCTCGACCCCCCATAGTCCATCCCCACCGTCCGTTTTAATCCCGCGGATCAACGGCTCACGGTCCATTCATTTCAAGGGCGTTCCTGACCGTCGATCTTGATATATCGGGCGGTTCTCGTTGATCTCGCAGGCACCTGTTCTTCCCCATTCATCACCCGTCGTCGCATATCCACCGTCCGTTTAAAGCCAGATCCGACGGTCCGGAGCCTCCCTGCCTAGTGGACCCCGCCACACACCATTCAAAACTGCCAGTTTATTCAGCACCGCCTATGCGCAGTTGGTGGTTTTCGCTCGTCGGCCAGCGATTCCGCTCAGCACCCGACACGCGTCCTTTTGTACGATTCCCAAACCACTTTTCCCGCCTGTTAAAGTCATCCCCTGCGCATTATCAGTCGGACGTGGGCGCCCAGCGAAATGATCGTCGACCATCCGATCTGGAGCGAGACATCCAACGGCCATCGCCCGCCCAAGATGCACGATGTTTAATGAAGTAGTGCGCGCGATAGCTCAGGTCCTGGCCCGCCATCCATCATCCTCCGCCGTCGATCTCCGCCATGATCGACGGTCCAGATTCGTCCCTCCGCCGCTGACTTTTCCACGGTACCCGGTCCCGCCGCGTCATCTCCACGTGCATCCTCCGTACACCCTCTCGTTCCATTGCATATATTTGGTGTATTTTCGTGCTTTTCGTGTTTTTTCACGTTTTTCATTCATTGTTCGCTCTGCAAGACCGCCACCTCCACCAGAAAGGATTTCCACTGTGCCTCTGCATTTTTCTCCGCCACATCACCGTCTGCACCACCTTTCTCCTCCTCCACATCATCCGCCACCCCATCCATGATTTCCTTAACGTATTTGTGTGTTTTGTAGGGTTATCAAAGGTTAATGGCCGCCATACTACACGATCTCTGTCACAGTGACAGGGTGATTGAAAAAAACCATGTGCAGAGGTGGTATTCAGAGCCTGATGTTACAGGAAACGTCTGGAGGTGTTTGCGCCATAAATTCATCAACGGGCAAGGTTTAAACTCTACCAACTCTCCGGCGCCATTAAAGCTCGATTTGCGCTATCAATGTAACAGCAGTGACCTTGAGGCACGCAAACGCAGACGTTTAGAGTTCAAGCTCGGAGTTAAATCATTATGATGAGAGTTAAAGGGCTCAATCTAGTTTTTCAGAGGTAAAGCACCAGTTTCAAAACCCCGAAGGTCAATCAGAAGATTAATGCACAAGAGATCGTACCACCAGGGTTTCTATGACAGCAGAATGTTTTCTTAAATCAGAGGACAAGGTACAGGGTGCCCATACAGTTTTTATTATGCACAATGCCCCCGAAGGAATGTCCACCCTAACAGCAGTTCGAAACTATCAGAACAATTATATAGCGGACTTCTCAGTAGTTCATTTCATTTTTGTTTATTCACCACAAGTACAGCATATCACCATAGCCGAAATATGTCAAAATCATATCCAGGGATGATCGTTCAGCATTCATATAGAATGGGCTTCATCCCTCTTTCTTTTCAAAGTTTAATATTGCATTTAGTTCCTCACCTACCCTCTCATTCGATCTTCTGTTCATCCTCTGCTATAAAACACAGAAGGAAAATCGTGTAATCGTTGTTGCTCAGTTGTTCGGCTGTTGCTGTTAGAGGGATTTAGTTTGACTGTTAGAACAGTCTTGGGAGGGAGTTACAAAGTAGTTTGTATGTAATAGGCTGGGAGGAGAAAGTTTGGATTGTATTAGCCATTGAGCTTATTGTACATGACTGGTTTTGCATCAATTAATCAAAGCACATTTCACAGGATCCTGGTCTATTAATATTGGTGATGTCTTTCTTAACTCTGTTATTTACATTTTCATACTGTTTCATGTTCTTCTGGTAGGAAAAAGAAGTGTAACATAGGATTCACCCTTGATAGGTGCCCTATGTTCCTGCTCTCCCTACTTTTAATTTTTCTCTTCTGAAATGTGTTATTTAAGGATTTCTTTCAGTCAATTTAACTATTGTAGTGGATGTCATTGCCTTCTCTCTGATGTATGAATTGGATGGATCAGTTATTAGATGTTCTTGTTGAGGTTTAAGCTGGAAGGTTTGGGAACACTGGGGATTAGAGGTCCACTAGGATCCTTGCACGACTAGCTGGCCTTTCTAAGATCCCTTTGTTAATCTTATCTCTGTTTTCCCCTTGGAGTTGCTAAAGCAGACCTGGAGTTAAATGACCTCTGGTCCGATCTATAAGCAGCCCCTTTGTCCCTCCTTGAGAGCTGCCTCTGAGCATGTCCAAGCAGGTCTGGAGTTAAATGACCTCTGACCTGATCTATAGACAGAAACTGGGTTGTTTTCCTTCTCTCACCTTCAATCCTTAATGTTCCATTCCATCATCTATCTAAAAGATCCTTTAGTATAGATTACTTGCCCTTTGGAAGCCTTAGCTAGTTGTTGCAAGTAATTCTCATTTCATGATTCCATAGCCCAATGGATGGCACTTTCTTGACCTATCCCCTTTGTTGAAACTTTCTGCTGCTTTGTTCCTTTTCTCCCATTACTTTCTCAGTCTATGATCTCATGACCAACCCAGCAACCAACCAACCAAATCATTTAAAACCTCCCTTTGTGCTTTATAACTAGCCTAACATCTCATCTTGAGCTTCAAGGATATATCATTCTTTGCTCTATTTGGAGAGATCCCTCTCCGGGTCCAGGAGGGCTAGATCCTAGGGCCCCAAAGTGGTTTGATGTTGTCTCATCTTTTGGTATTTCCAAATCTGCCAAAACATGGGAGCCCCAACAAGTAGTGATGCTATATGTAGCTCCAAATCAACCTTAACAAACCTGCACTTCGGTCCGGGATGCCTTCAAAGCAGCGACTAAGCCTTCAACCTTGGCCTGTGGTGCAGCGGATGCAGGAATTACTTATGGCATATCCTCATAGATTTTCTCTATCAACTTCTCTAATTCAGCCTGTTATGCAACTGCTGCGATGTGTGCTACGTGGGCTTGGGCAGTTTCGGCAGCGTTGGTCATAATAGTTTTCTCAGCCTCACTGAGCTGTTGTTGCACCCACAATTCTCTCTGTTGAAGTTCACAAAAGATGGAGATAAAAAGGTCATGCAGTTGCGCACCTATCAGTCTCGCAACATCGAGGTTGACCAAAGAGCACGCGGACGCATATTGTCTATAAATTCATCACAAGGGTACTACGACCAGTTGTAGGAGGCCCCCTTTTTGCATCTGCCAGTGAGCTTAATTACATAAGTAGGGACGACCAATTCTTTGCACTTGCATATCATTTTTCATGCTAGCAGTAGGGTACCCATGTGCACTCGTGGATCAGCTATTGTGTCTACCAGGAACCCTCTTTTGTTGCGACCAATGTTATATTTATGTTAGACTTCTTCGGCAATATCCTGCTTGAACTTCTTGCCGATGCCCGCCATGGGATTGGGTCCATGCATGGGGAGGCCGGTGATTTGGTGAATTAAGGCAGCGTCAATTGGGATGTGATCCTAGATCCACAAACACCCATCGTGGACAAGCGCCAGCAACTAGAGAAAAACTAGGCCGGTGATGTTGTATCGGCCAAAGTGTGGGATGCGCAACAAATTTAATATCCCCGAACCTACAAATCTGCGTGCCCATGGCATCGGTTCTACCTTCGGCACCTTATCATACAACACCCTTTCAAGATATAATTCTGGAGCCAGTGTTGGGAAGGCATCTAGATTGTCTAGATCATGATCATCAAACTTAATGGAGGGGAGGCCTCTGAACATATCACCAATCAGAGGCACCTCCGCCGAGACCAGAGGCATTTGTAGGTAGGCACGAACAACATCGATATTCTTTGGGGCGCGCACGGTTGGTTTGCTTGGCTTAACATATCACAGTAACTAGGTAAGTGGAGTCGCCTGTAGAGATTCCTCCTAAGCTATCATAGGGCACTTTGAAAGCGGGACTTAGGTACCTTTCAAGGGGAATGCACAATCTGAGGGGATGTTTGTGGCTTCACCCCAACCCACTTCGTATCTTTTTCTTTTCCTTTCTCTATTCCCTTCACCTTCCCTTTTCCCTTTCTCTTGGCCATCGTAGACACGACCTCTTCCATATCAGGGGTTAATTCCAATACGTCTTCGGACCCAATTTCCACAAAATTCATGGCATGAAATGACTCAGCGGGGTTAGAAGTAGTAATTCTTGCTCGGAAGACAAATTGAGGGTTGTTGTTGTCAGAAGAGGTATCTCGCCCAGACATATGGATGGAAATTGCGCATAATAGACAGAGTTTACAATGGAGCACAATGCGCAAAAATTTTGGAAAGAAAATGAACTTATTCTGACCGACACCCCTTTTTTATAGCCTTCAATGGGTAAAAACTATCGAATTAGCCTTAATTGCAACTTATCATTACAGAAACAGTAAAAAATCCTCCCATATCACCGCATTGATTTCTAATTTCTCATTCCGTTCAATGGTAAAATCACTTTTTCACCCAGTTGTACCATTCCAATGGCTAGTTTTTCCCGTCGCATACTACCCTTGCCTGCGTCGTACCTTTTCACACCTCCTGCTCTACGTACTATCCCTATGCGTCCATCGAACCCTCCTTTGATTTTCCTTCCTGGTGCGCGCAACATCCTTTACACAGCTACTACATATATATAGTCATTTGGTCGAAGATGGGTTGTCCCGACAGGGTTTCAGACGGCTTCCATTAACGTACCCAGGCAAGTAATCTCTGCGCAGCGTAGCCAACCTAACTGCATCACCATCTGTAATCTCCTTCACTATGTATGGGCCCAACTAGTGCTTATAGAAATTTCTTGCTTGGCGTGCAAACTGGCTGTCATAAAGTAATACCAATTCGTCTTCCTTAAATACCTTATGTTGGATGTGTCAATCATGCCAAGCTTTCTCGTGAGCCTTTTGAACGTGCTGGTGAAAAAGAGCAATGAACCGATCTTCTTCCAGGGCCATCAATTGCACCAAAAATTCTTCCATGATGTATGGTTCCACTATATTTGTAAAAGCTGAAATGCGTAGGCTTGGAATAATGTATTCCATAGGCATGACGGTTTGCTTCCCGTATACCATTCTGAAAGGCATTTTTCCCGTGATTTTCTTACATGTGGTCCTATAGGCCCAGAGTACTAAGGGAATGCGCACGTCCCAATCGCTTTGGTCATCATTATAGACCTTAGTGAGTGCATGTTCCAAAATTTTATTGAAGGCCTATACTGCCCCAATCACCTGTGGGTGATATGGGGTACTCTTCGCATGGTGGATCTGGAATTCCTCCGTCAAAGTTGCAATAGTCTCATTAACAAAATGCGTACCTCTATCGCTCATTAGGATCTTTGGGCAGCCAAACCTATTCCGAATATTTTCAAAAATGAAGTGTGTAGCGGTATCTATAGTACAATCCTTGACAGCCTTCACTTCCGCCCACCTGGTTACATAATCAGTGGCAGTAATGATGTATCGGGCACTCGTCTTCTTTCCTGGGGGATTGATGGGTCCTACAAAGTCTATGGCCCATTTTTCGAATTCCTGTGGATCCATTTGTGGTTACAGGGGCATATCATCTCTATGCGAGGGTTTTCTTGTCCGTCGGCATGCGTCACAAGCACGGCAGTATGCATGGGCATCGCTATGAAATGTGGGCCACCACAACCCAGCCCTCAACACTTTCTGCGTAGTTTCTTTTCCTACATAGTGTCCTCCTGCAACTCCTCCATGGGCCTCAGCCAAGATAGATTGTCTTTTATGGTCCAATACATATCTCTGCAGCACCTCATCTGCACCCATTTTGTATAGTTATCTGGCGATTACGATAAAATCGGCTGCGCAGTTGACCAAATCCTTTTTCTGTGGTACTGAGTAGTCATTGGGTGCCATACATGTGGTCAAGAATTGAACGATATCTTCAAAGTGCTCATCAACCACCTTGATAGAAAAAATCTACACGCCTGGTAATCCTTCTTCTATATTAGTTGTCTCTTCCCCACTCTCGATCTAAGACAAGTGTTTGGGTCGGGTGTTCAATCTCCCAAGCTTCACAATGATTTCAAAATCATACTCCTGAAACAACAGTAACCACCGACAAATATCCCCCCCCCCAGTCAGGAAATATAAGAATACGTGCATTTACCATCTTTTCCTTTAGTAGCTCAAAGCTATTTTGACACTCTTCATCCCAAAAAAAGGATACATCCTTCTTTAGCAGCTTCTCCATTGGCGCAGTAATCAGGGCATACCCTTCAATAAACTTTCTGTAGTAACTGGTGTGCCCTAAGATGGAGCACAGTTGTTTCTCTTTGGTGGGGACTACCAAATTGATGATAACCACAATCTTGGATGGGTCAACCATCAATCCCTGATGACATACCACGTGCCCCAACAAAATCCCAAATGGTACGCAGAATATGCATTTCTTTATGTTTAGCGAAATTTGGTGTTTCCTGCAGGCATCCAAAATCATGTGCAAGTTTGACACATGATTCTTTACTAATCCAAAAACTGTCCAATCATCAAAATAGACCTCCAGAAACTTATGAATGAATTCCTTGAATACTGCTACAACTATGTGCTAAAATATGGCAAGGGTGTTCTTCAACCCAAAACACATGGCAGTGTACTGGAATGATCCCCCCTCAGTTACGAAGGTTATCTTGTTGCGGTCCTCAGGTGCTATTCAGATCTGATGGTACCCTGAGAACCCATCAATGAATGAGTATGCTTCCTGACCTCCCACATTATCCATAATTTCACCAGAGAATGGCATAGGGAAAAGATCATGTACGCAGGCGTCATTTAACTTGCATAGTTCTACGCAGATCCTTATTTCTCCTTTAGTCTTCTTTTCCTGGACCACCATAGGGCTTACCCAATCTTACTGTTCCACTGGTTCAATGATACCTCTAGCCACCATCTTCTCTATTTCCTCCTTGAATTTCTATTTATACTTAGGGTTCAAGCGATAGGGTCGTTGCTTAACAGGGCGCGCATCTGGCTTCAAGTTAATCCTCATAACACCCATATCCCCAACGATCCACTTGAGATCTAAGAACTTTGTGGGGAATATATCTTTATATTCAGTCAACATCTCTGCGATCTTTCCCACCGTGTTGTTATCCCAGTAATCCCCAATTTTGGCCATCTTGGGCTGCACTTTCGTGCCAATGTTGACTTCCTTTAGTTTCAATGGTAAGGTTACATCCACTGCCTGTAATAAAGGTCTTGCAACAACACATTTTCCTTCTGACTCTGGGCTAGTGATATTCTGGGGGTCCTCATCACAGTCTTCTACTGAAAAATTTCTGCAACTGACAATATCCTGCATTTGTGCAACCCAGGTTGTCGCAGTACATTATTGCTTAGAGAAGAACTCATAAAAGACCAAAGCATTTATATCTTGTAAGGCTTCATTGAGTTTCTCAGTTCCTCCTACTAGACCAAATGTTATCATTAAATATTCATCCATTGTACACCAGTGACGAGTGCACTGGTGTAGCTCTACATCCAAATACTAGGTGGTGGGGATTGGTCCTAAATCATGAATAAACATATGGAACCATTCATTCAATGTGTTTTCATTCCATACTTCCATCGAGAGAGCCAAGTGCTTGTGTTGATCCCCTCAACCTAAGAATAGTTCCATGGGTGGGTTGTCAGGAGGATCGAATCTGTAATATCCCAAAATCAGGACTGCTAGCAAGGCATGCCTGAAAAACGCATTTTTCAGGAATAGATGCCAAAGGATTGGAAACCAACACTTGGATCCCTTAGATCTGACAATCCAAGACCTGAATCCAATATGGATTAAAAAAAAAATCCTTCTAGGTGGGTTAAACATGTCTCCAACACCTAGTGTAGCTAGAAAATGCCCAAAGAAGGGACTATAGCAATACAAAAACAACACTGCTGGAAAATAACGCATTTCAGCCCAATGTTTGTAGGAGATCATTATGGATACTCATATTTCAGCTATACATCAGCAAAATATTTTTACACAGCATCTTATATAATGTATAACAGAAAGGAGAAGGTTATATAAGAAGAAACCCTCATAAATTAGGTGCTACAGCCACAAGAAATGTCTGAATAAGCTTGACAGTGGTATTTTCATTGGCTGAAGTAGTAGTATGTTACAACTCATATATAGAGCAGATATGTATACAAAATGATAGACCTTTTTTAGATCTGTATACAAGAAATGATACTTTATACACTCTCCTTGGGAATTTCATCAATTCATGAATAACAGTGAGTAGATCTGAGATCTAAGTTATAGATCTACAGTAATATTCAGAAAATTATGAAGCATATGATGTACAGCAAATCAAATCTGAACTAACATGGATTGGATGGCCAATCCATGGATCACCACAATGAAAGGAAGGATCCAATCACTAGAGATCTCTCCTCCAAGATGATGCCAAAACTCCCTGCATCTCTGCTCTCACAAATAACGCAATACTGCAAAAGGGACTGCATTGTAGACTCTGAGTATGCTTTGGCCTGATGCCAGGATCTAGATCTAAAGCTCCAAGGATCTATAACACTCTTGTCAAAGGGATATAATACTTTCCCAGTGAAAAGGGGTGCTAGAGATGCATAGATATGAAGAGATCTATCCTCCACTTGTTGTAGCTCAAAGGAGAACCGAATCCTAAATAGGATTAGTGTTGTAGGTGCAATATGAAGCTTGGAAAAATGCTAGATAGTGGACAAGACAAACAAGGCTCCTCCAAGAGCTGCTCTAGGAAGGAGGTGGGATTCCCACTCAGGAACACCCAATGCTAAACAGCTAGAGAATGATATATGTCTAACCAGACAATATAGGTAGAAAATGATTATCATCAACAACCCCCTCATGTTGTTCTCCTCTTCCTTTTATAAGATAAAAGCCTTGTCAAACCCTAAACCACTTCAATGAGTTATCTCCTTTCACTTGTGGAGCCTCCATCTAGAACTGCATTGTGCATCCATGAGGTACATTGCATCTAGACTACGTTGTGGATTTGGTCAAGGTTGACCCAATCTCATAGTTCAAAAACCATTCACACCTGCAAGTGTTTATTTTACATGGCCCAGATTTGTCTTTGTTCACATAGGCATGGATTTATTCATTGTTTTCAAAAGTTTCACATGTCCTCCTTGATTCATTTATTCAATCAACAGAAAATGAAACAAAATCGTATATTCCTCTTAATTTGGGCTAAGTAGGAATATTATAGAATCGTAAGATCATCATTTTTCTACATTCCCACAAGTCCTGAAAAGCTTCCTTATGGGTTTCCCACCATCACGCAGGGGTTGCATGCATAGCCAAGTCAAGGGCCCAAAAACTGCATTCTTCAAGGACATCTGCTTCAATTGCTTTAATAACGTCCTTAACACTACCAGAACCATCAAAGTAGGGTAGTTATCTTACCTCTGAGGAGATATAATGTTCCTAATTAGCCCAAGCTAATAGGAATATTTCATTTTGTCTTAATATTATGTATTGATGAATAAAATGTAAAGGAGGACATGAAAAACTCCTTAAATCAAAGAATAAATACATGCCCAATGTGAAAAGGGATAAATCTGGGCCTTTTGTAACAAAATCCACTTGTGTGTGAACAAAAATTGGACCACCTTGGAGAACCAACGCAGTTTTAGAAGAGGGATCCAATGTGAAAGGGGTTAAGTCCATTGAAGTGGTTTAGGGTTTGTGCACCCCTTAAAGTTATAAAAAGGAGGAGAGGGCTCATGTAGAGATTGTTGAAGACATTTCGAAATAGAGGTTGCTTGAGAAACTCTAGCTCTCTATGCTGTTTAGCCTAAGGGAAGAGGATTTCTTGTTTAGGAATCCTCCCTCCTTCCTTGAGTAGCTCATGGAGGAGATTGTACTGAAATGAGCCACTATCCGGCATTTTGGCCAAGCTCCATCTATTAGCAGCGCTGGTCCTGTTGAGGATTTTGCAGCTACTTGAGTTGCAGCAAGTGGTAGTCTAGATCTGTAGAGATCTAATGTTTTGGAGGAGGTTTCTCTCAGAGAGGGTGTCTTGTGACCACCCGGAAGAGGATCTCTCTCTTATTTGTATTTCATATCTGTATTGTATAGCATGTACTTCATTTTTATTCAGCTACTGCGCATTCCCTCTCAAGAACTTCGTTTCTGCACTTGAGGGTTTATTTGTTATTTCAGTTTTGTGCAATAGATGATCTTCAGTGATTGAGGCTTGCCTCTCACTTTGTAAATCTTTGATGTAGCTATTGTTTAAGCTATTTTCAGATCTGATCTCTGTTATAATAAATTCATCTTCAGAAGTTCTAAGAATTCTGTAGTTATTTAGCTTATATGTCAGATCTACACTTATTCCAGCATTATTTTGATGAAATTCCAATGGGATCTTGAGGAGAAGGCTGAGTAGTTTCCAGATCTGGTATGGATCTGATGTTTCAGCCATAGATCTGTCATATATCTGAGTTTTAACTTACAGCAGCTGAATCTTTAGGAAAATAACACTGGAATAGTCTGCAGTCTTTTTCTATGCATTGCAACAACTCATTGTAGGGTTTTTCTTCATGGAAATGTCTGTTTTTCTTTGCATCAACCACATGATTCTCATTATAATCTTTCATATTGAAATTTCTGCATAAAATCAGCCAAGCCCTTCAGAAATTACGCTCTGCAAGCTTCAGCACTTTTCTGCATACTTTAGGTCATGGGAAATCAGGGTTTTTCTTGACTAGTCGGGAAGGAGGAACTGTTTAACATAGTAAAACGCCTTTATTTGAGCTGAAATTCGACATGGAATTCCCTCTTAACCTAATATAACATATCCTAGATCCATTTCTTTTTTTCTCACGCATATTTATTTATACACCTATTTTAGTGCATAAATTGTTGCTTTTCCCCACCTTTCTGAAGTTGAAAGCTGAGTAAAGAGTGTTGTTGTTCTTTATATTGTTTTTTGAGCGTTATAAAACATATTTCATGATATCTGAAGCCATCATATCTGAAAAATGCATTTTTCAGTCATGATTTGCTGAGTAAACCCTTTGGGATCTTACCTCTTGACAAGGATCTATAGACAGAGTCTGAAAAGGACCAGATAGCCTCTGGATCTCATCCTTTCTTGTAAAGGTGACATATCTAGTAAATTCCCCTTCAATAAATCTCTGGTTTAGATCATATTGTTGATTGATAATTTGTCTTAAAGAGGAATATCTCACTGGTACCAGTTTGTGGTGGATCTGTTTAGCAGATCTAACTTGATTTGTTTTTTAAGATATTGCATATTTGATTCCCACACAAAATATTCAAGAGGAACCAAGATTTTTCCTACATTTTATTTTTCCATATTTCCTTATACAACATTCCTATTGAGCACCTTGGCAATATTCCTGAAAAAGGGACATTACAGTGGTATCAGAGCATGATCTCTGGCACAGCCTCTGAGATCAAGCTATCAGTAAGTTAAGAGCAGAAGTAGAGAACAGATTGATGGATAGGATGAGATTACTCTCATAAATTTTTAGATCAGAAAAGGGCCTCTCCAAGGAGGTTCAACCAATGGAAGAAGAAGGATGCAGTGAAACTCCAAGAGGGTTTCAAAGCAGAAAGAGCTACAGTGAAATTCCTAGAGAATTTCAGGAAGATGAAGGGGTACCCAGTACTTCTTATGATGTGTGTGAGCATTTAGTCACATAATATAATTTACAATGTTGTCACATCCCCACTTTATTGCTGAGAGAAAGAGGAGAAGAAGGAGGAATGACAGAAAAAAGAGATTCCCCCACTCTTTTTCCAAACCTTGAAGGATATTCAAGAAAATCTCAAGGAGGTTGAGGGGGTAGAGACTTGTACCAACGCTGGCGCAACCTTGGAGGAGCAGCCTTCATGTTCAATGGAGGAAGATTACACAGCTACATAAGAAGTTCTTGCTTCTACATTTCACCAAGGTATGGTCAAATATTCATATGTTTTCATTTCAGCCCATTGCATGGAGAGATCTACATTTCTATGTGCTGCTAATCTAGAACAACAGAATTTCACTGCGCTGTGCAAGAGCAATAAGGGAGGAATAAGATCTTCCCTTGGAGATATCAAAGGGTCTGCATTCCACAAGCCCTTGAGGTGGAGTAGGTGCAAAAGCATGGAGATACCGAGAGAAGATGGGGAAGAGGGCCAATCTCATTCCTATCTATTGAAAAAGTTTGATGCACCTAAAGAGGTGATTGGATTGCGCAGTGGAAGCATGGAGGGTTTTCTCCATTCATGTATTCAGTCACCACTAGATGATGTCTCATTTCCTGGAGACATTGCACCAAGAAGGCCACTTGATCAGCAAGAAGAGGTGAAGGCTTCACATGGTGAGGCATTTCCCATTGATTTCCGAGAGGTGGAGACCTTGGGAGGTCTTAATGCAGCACTGAGAGTCTTGGGGAGGCTCAAGGAGGAGAGAAGCAGTCTCTCAACATCATCCACACCTACTCTCATTTTAGTTTATGCGCTGTGGAAGGAAAAGCAGGGGAAGGATAGCAACCTTCCCACTTCTACATTTGGCATGGGAGCTATGCATGCACATGACTCTTGGGAAGAGTTATTACAGTATTCTCTCTTCTCTTTGAGAATGGAAGGAGGCTCATCTATGAGCTGCTCCCATTGCATGATCAAAACTTGTGGTAAGGGTGTTGATTATTTTTATTTATCTCTCGTATACATGCATCCCTTAACCACATATGTGCAGGATGTTGCTCCAAGGAGGATCATTCTTATTTTGAGGTTGCATGGTCTACTTGAGGCCATGACCAATGTTGATAACTACTCCCTAGGAGGACTTGGGGAGGAATTCTATTTTGGAGGACATACTTACATTGCCTCATCGATCATACACTTCCTCCAAGCTTGTGAAGAGATTGGGGCAGCAAGAAAGTGGTTGGAAGACCACATTTTTCAGCAATCTCTATTGCAGTTGAGGACCAAACTGCGTTGGTCGCATATGAGGGATCATTTCCCTTCACATTTGTTGCATATGGTAGCCAACATGAACTCTATTCTTGCTCCCTATATTGCTGATATTTCTATTTTTATGAGGAGCATATGTGGGAGAGGAGGATTGATACATTGGATGAATGTATCCATTGGGAATGCACTCTCCCATATTCAATTGAATTTCAAGAAGAGGAGGGAACATTTTGTGGCTGCTACATGGTACGTTGTATCATCTTCTACAAGGGTCATGTATTGAGTTTTTATCATAAAGGGGAGCCTCTCACATGGGAGGAATTAGAGCAAGACATGTTTTGCTTGATCTCCATTCAACCAACACTTATTTTCCTCTATCATTTCCAAGCTTTGAAGAAGCTTATTTCAGCAAACAAGTGGTGGGATGGCCACTTACTTTTGAGCAGCATGGGAAGGAAAGCTTTCCAACATACACCCTAAGAAGCTATTGGTGGAAGGGCTCTGAAAAAGGGCTACATCAGCATTGTCAAAGAGGCATGGGCATTGTAGAGGTGGATCAGCGACATGACTCTTTGGGAGAGTTGAATCAGCCCACTTTTTTTTCTATGGAGGGAGGGAATAGAACCATGAACCTCTCCCTTAATTGGAGAAGAATTATTGGTGAAGGACATGATTATGTTATACATATTTTTATCTCTGATTTCATGCATTCTTACACCATGTTTTTGCAGGCCAAATATTCCAAGGAGAAATGATACATCATGTGAGCCTCTTGGCCAATTTTGGGCTCCAAAATTTTCTGATTTGAGCCACTCCCTTGAGAGGGAAAGGGGGATTTTTGCAAAGAGAAGGGTGCTGCCCCAAAGCACCAAACATGCATCACACTTTCAGCCATGATGATGTGGCATGGGAAGCAAGAATGAAGGATGTCATGTGCATCATGAGAGGACCACTCTCCATGTATTGTATGTCTCATATTCCAGAGAGAGCATGGGGAAAACCATGTTTGTTTCATATGATCTATTGTATCCTTATGGGATGAGCTAATTGCATCTCATGAGAAAATTGGAGGAGCAAGACATGGATGGATTGGTGAGCACGTGGCTTATGGAGGAAGCTTATCTTATGTTGGTGTCACCAAGGAGGAAATTTTGCGGCACTCACCTTGCAGTTGCTTGAGGGCAAGCAACAATTTTGGAGGGGAGGACTATATTGTTCCTAATTAGCCCAAGCTAATAGGAACATTTCATTTTGTCTTAATATTATTTATTGATGAATAAAATGTAAGGAGGACATGAAAAACTCCTTAAATCAAAGAATAAATACATGCCCAATGTGAAAAGGGATAAATCTGGGCCTTTTGTAACAAAATCCACTTGTGTGTGAACAAAAATTGGACTACCTTGGAGAACCAGCGCAGTTTTAGAAGAGGGATCCAATGTGAAAGGGGTTAAGTCCATTGAAGTGGTTTAGGGTTTGTACACCCCTTAAAGTTATAAAAAGGAGGAGAGGACTCATGTAGAGATTGTTGAAGACATTTTGAAATAGAGCTTGCTTGAGCAACTCTAGCTCTCTAGGTTGTTTAGCCTAAGGGAAGAGGATTTCCTGTTTAGGAATCCTCCCTCCTTACTTAAGTAGCTCATGGAGGAGATTGTACTGAAATGAGCCACTATCTGGAATTTTGGCCAAGCTCCATCTATTAGCAGCGCTAGTCTTGTTGAGGATTTTGCAGCTGCTTGAGTTGCAGCAAGTGGTAGTATAGATCTGCAGAGATCTAGTGTTTTGGAGGAGGTTTCTCTCAAAGAGGGTGTCTTGTGACCACCCGAAAGAGGATCTCTCTCTTATTTTTATTTCAGATCTGTATTGTATAGCATGTACTTCATTTTTATTCAGCTACTACGCAGTCCCTCTCAAGAACTGCGTTTCTATACTTGAGGGTTTATTTGTTATTTAATTTTTGTGCAATAGATGATCTTCAATGATTGAGGCTTGCCTCTCACTTTGTAAATCTTTGATGTAGCTGTTGTTTAAGATATTTTCATATATGATCTCTGTTATAATAAATTCATCTTCATAAATTCTGAGTATTCTGCAGTTCTTTAGCTTATATGTCAGATCTACACTTATTCCGGCATTATTTTAATGAAATTCCAATGGGATCTTGAGGAGAAGGCTGAGTAGTTTCCAGATCTGGTATGGATCTGATGTTTCAGCCATAGATATTTCATAGATATCAGTTTTAACTTACAGCAGCTGAATCTTCAGGAAAATAACGCTGGAATAGTCTGCAGTCTTTTTCTATGCATTGCAGCAACTCATTGCAGGGTTTTTCTTCATGGAAATGTCTGTTTTTATTTGCATCAACCACATGAGTCTCATTATGATCTTTCATATTTAAATTTATGCATAAACTCAGCCAATACCTTCAGAAATTATGCTCTGAAAGCTTCAGCACTTTTCTGCATACTTTAGGTCATGGGAAATCAGGGTTTTTCTTGACTAGTCGGGAAGGAGGAACTGTTTAACATATTAAAACGTCTTTTTTTGAGCTGAAATTCGACATGGAAGTCCCTATTAACCTAATATAACATATCCCATATCCATTTCCCTTTTTCTCACGCATATTTCTTTATACACCTATTTTATTGCATAAATTACTGCTTTTCCCCACCTTTCTGAAGTTGAAAGCTGAGTAAAGAGTTTTGTTGTTATTTATATTGGTTTCTAAGCATTATAAAACATATTTCATGATAGCTGAAGCCATCATATCTGAAAAATTCATTTTTCAATCAAAATTTGCTGAGTAAACCCTTTGGGATCTTACCTCTTGACAAGGATCTATAGACAGAGTCTGAAAAGGTCCAGATAGCTTCTGGAACTCATAATTTCTTGTAAAGGTGACATATCCAGTAAATTCCCCTTAAATAAATCTTTGTTTTAGATCATATTGTTGATTTATAATGTTTTAAAGAGAAATATCTCACTGGTACCAGTTTGTGGTGGATCTGTTTAGCAAATCAAACTTGATTTTTTTTTGAAGATATTGCATATTTGAGTCCCACATAGAATATTAAAGAGGAACCAAGCTTTTTCCTGCATTTTATTTGTTCATATTTCCTTATACAACGTTCCTATTGAGCAGCTTGGCAATATTCTTGAAAAAGGGACATTATAGGAGATGCATCGAAAGCTCTTTGTAATCTTAAGGCACCGCAACGTAGATACATCATGCAATTGGTTCTGCTAGTTTTATATCTCTCCATATAAGTTTGAGAGGCATTCACTATCTTTTTCCCAACATAACATGCCATCAATCGTGGGATTGATCCAATCGTTGTCCCAAGCAGTCAGTTTGTAAATGTGATCAACATCCTCCTCCTCATGTACTGGTTCGGTATATCGCTCACCTTCTGCTGGATACAAGGGGAATATTACCCGCGTACCTTAGTTTTCAAAGATCATACTTCTCCTTTTTAAATTAATGATACCTCCAATGTCAATGGCCCATTCCAGGCCTAAGAGCGCAGGGTAAGGGTCCGCAACATCCACAACCTGGATTACTTCAAAATCTACATTGACTTTAACTCCCACAATGTCCACCACAACCCTTGGCAATCGTCCTAGTGGAATGATCTTTTGTTGATTAGCCATACATAACTGAATAGTGGACCATTCCACCTTGGGTTCTCCCATCCGTTGCCAAGTTTTCTTGGGTAGGACATTGGCGTCTGATCCTAAATGAGGATGACTTAGTCCATTTCATATTCCCCAATCTACGTAGTCATATGCATCTCCCGACCAGTCCTTCTTTTGTTCTTATAAATTTTCTTCACAAATTTAACCTCTGTTTGTGAGGCAACCTTTTCTCCATAGCTATCTATTAATTCTTGGAAATTCTCCATTGCCTTCTGGTTGTGCAGCAGCTTCATACATGCTTGAAGGAACGGCTTAACTACTTCATTTTCTTTTGGATCTATGTAAGCCTTTGAGGTAGATGCTTCGTCTTTGGCCATCTCCGTTTGGGCTTCAATGAAGGTTTTTTTCTCCTTTTTCAGATCTAGGCTTTCCTTTTTCTCAGTAGTCCTCCTGACCAGTGGTTAAGCCGCAGCTTTTTCCTTAGATCCTCCAGTGGCAATGCCACTACGCATAATCACATTGATACTTTTCCCATCATCTCGTGGTTCCACCTTAACCTGTTGTACATTCTATGTGGGTGTCTATTGTTTCTCCCGCATCTTTGTTATCAGCACTAGACAGTCTTTAACAGCTTGGTCAAACTGCATGTAGTATCTGCAAGAATGGTATGCAGGTTTTGGGAAATCCCTTGCATAATGTCCCACATCCCCACAGTTGTAGTAGATTATTTTCCCTCATTTGTGACCTGCACTTCCACCTCTCCCTCCTCCCCGTCCTCTTACAAGGGATCCTCCCTGCCCTGAGGGGGATAGTGGTGATGAGGGGTCAGCTTGTACCCTGTATAAGTTTCCCTTATCCACCATTAGGTCGAGTGTTTGACAGTTTTTCTCATCTTGTCCCACAAACGAGCAGAATATTCACCACGGTTGTTTCAGTTCTGGAACATATGCACCTAATCGTGGGTAGCGATATGTATCATGCCTTCCAGCTACTGGACAGTTAGCGTACCACAACATGGGGGATCCAGGTCCAGCCATTTCTCTGGGTTGTAGAGGACTTGGTCCCCCCACCTACATATAATCTGGTAATGGAGGACATTGATCCCTAGTGTGGCCTAACACACTACAGCGTATGCACCTAACATCTGAGCTAGCTTCCTTACCTTCATCCTTTTGTAAGTTCTGAATTTCTAAGTGCATTTCCTCTATCTGGTTCTGGATCTATAGTGCCGCAAATTGGGTATCATCTCTTGGTGCAACTTCTAGCTTCATGGAAATCTCTAGGACTTCTTCCTAGGAGTCGATCTTCTATTTCCCCAGAGGTCCTCGCAGATGTGGTAACAGCATGGCGATAAACCATTATTTGTGTTGTTTGTCCTTGTAGAAAAATTCTCCATCATTGATGACCTTATTAGCCGTTGGTCATCTTCCCAGACAGACTATGTAGGTCCCTGTTGATCTGAATGGAATGCATTAGTTTTTGTGTGCTAAGTATCCAAACAGTAATTAAATAGTGTGCATAAGCTTCTCTAAAGTTTGCAGGTGAAACAAATGGTTTTATCTTAGTTAAACATATTTCTGTGTGAGATTAAAGCATGTAAATTTCTTATAAAACATTGTATAGCAGTAAATAATAGAGAATTAAACATCACATGTAACAATACTTATCAAATTTGATGAAGCAGTTCACCCCTCCTGGGCTACAGCTGCTGGTCCAGCTCCCAAAGGCATGTCCCTCGTATATTATTGCTCAAAAATGGTAAGTACATGTGAAATAAAGCCTCAAATGGATGTTTTCTCTATAAAAATAGCTTCATAATGATTGAATTAGCCATGAATGACCATTCATTTGCAGAAAACAGAGAATGGATGCTCAATACACTGAAAACACCCTAGTGGCCCTGGTGGCTCCTTGACCTTTCCTAAAGCTAAACCTACACACGATGACCTCTGATGGCTTTGAAACCTATGCCAATGTGTTCAAAATGTCTAGAATACTAAAAATTAACTATCATGCATCAAAATTGGTCGAAAATACAAGGATTTATGGCCAAAATAGTAAAATGCCCAATATCCCTTAAAAAACTCCACTAAATGTGGAGATATTCTAGTTAAGCCCAACAGAATTGGCCATGACCACTAATTTTGGTGGTGCGCTCCACAAATGGAGGTGGTTAAGTGCTGGCATTTAATGTCGAAGTTGGAGAGTGGTCACATGTTTTCCACCAAAACCGTTGAACTAACCACCATATAAACCATGGGATTAAATGTCGCATTAAATAGTCATGGTCACATGCTCCTAATGAACCACACAAATAAATTTGGTTATGTAACCGCCGAGAGTTTATGGCGCTTGGTCACAGCATAGGGTTCTATAAAGGGGGGGCTTTCCCCCTTGGCCACCGGCGGTAAAACTTGTAAAGTTTAAATATAAATGGTCTCCATTGCATGGTAAGAACCATTCATGGCCCGAACGGTCGAGCACTCCTGCACGCGGACGGGAGGTCATGCATTCCTTATGCCTCTTGTCCTCTAGCTTGGGGCCACGTGGCACTCGATGATAGGTCCTCCAAACTTTAGTATAAAAATATTTTTGCCAAATATATTTTTTTCCAAAATTTTCACATAAAGTCAAAATGATTCAAAGGTCCGGTTTTTTTAGTTTACTAGGCTTTTCAAACGTTCATAACTTCTACATATGACCTCTATTTTTTGAATAGTTCACGGCGCTAGAATCGCAATGACGAGACCTTTCTAGTTGCTTAGGTTGCAACCACTTCTAAGCACTTCCATTTTTTAGCATTTTTTGAGCATTTTTTAGCAATGGACATGATCTCCTAATCACACCTCCCCATTGGGAAGATTTTGGGCCCCAAAAGCCTTCAATTACATGTTCAAAAGATGATGGTAAAACCCCCTCACATTTTCCACTTCCATCCATCTTGCCTTACTTGGTTTGCTGCCTTTAAGCCCAATCCGAAGATAATTGACACTTCCTCTCTTAGAAGTGTGTGTCCTCCTGTCAAGGATGGAATCCTCCTTGAGTTCATCCAAATATTATGGCGAGAAATATTATATTGATGGCAGTTGAATGTCACTCCCTTGATCAGAAATCAATGGAGGCTCATACAAACATAAATTATCCACATTAACAATGTAATACATTTGCATATATGAAGGCAAGTCAAGTTGAAATGAATTATTACCAACTTGTTTAATAATATTGAATGGACCATAATGAATAGGCTTCATATTTTTACCTTCTCCTTGTAGCCTTTCTTTGCTAATGTGCAACCATACCTCATCACCTTCTTGGAACCTATGATCAACTCTATGTTTGTCATGCCTCTCCTTGTACTTTCTTTGACTCTTTTCAAGTTGTTCTTGAACTTGTTGATGAATAAGCTGAATTCGCTCAATGAACATGTGAGCTTTGTCAATGTCACTATGCCCATCAATGGAAACATCCTTCTCAAGAATGAAATCTAGAGGTGAATTTGGAAAATACCCGAAGCAAGCTTCAGAAGGTGAAGTGTTTGTAGAAGAGTGCTTGGCTCGGTTGTAAGCATGTTGAATGTAATGCAGGTTCTCATCCCATAACTTAGGATGCTTGCTACAATAACCTCTCAAAAGATGAGCAATGGTTCTGTTCACTACCTCGGTTTGGCCATCTGTTTGCAAATGAAAAGTAGTACTCTTTTTCAACTTGGTGTCCATCATCTTCCATAGATTGGACCAGAAATTCCCAACAAATCTAGAATCCCTCACTAACAATAGAAGTAGGCAAACCATAATGAACCCATACATGTTGAAAATATAATTCAGCAGTTTGTTCAGTATTAATAGATTTCTTCAATGGCATAAGAATACACATCTTGTTGAATCTATCAACTACTACATAAAGATAATCATGTTGCTTTCTAGACATAGGTAGAAGTCCAACAAAATCCATAGAAACACTTTCCCGTGGCCTTGATGGTACTGGTAATGGCGTATATAATCCAAGCTTCCTATTGCTAGGCTTTCTTGTAGCACATAATGAACAACTTCTAATGAAACGTGAAACACTATCTACCATGCGAGGCCAATAACAATACCTCTGTAAATGTGCCACCATTTTTATTACCCCGAAATGTCTAGCAACAAGAGAAGAATGAGCTTCTCTCATGACACTTAGTCTCTCTCCTTGTGGTATACACAACTTTCCCAAATGAAATAGAAAATTGTTATGCAAGTGATAATCATTCTCTTCAACTTGATTCTCTTCACTCAAGTTAGCATACACATCCTTAAAATCAACATTTGTTGCATACTGTTCTATGTAACTCTCATGTACAATAGAATCATTCTTAAGCAAAGTAGAAGCACTAATAATAGGCCTTGAAAGCATATCAGCAAATTTATTTAAAATACCTTTCTTGTACCTTATTACCAAGTAAAATTGTTGTAGGAAGCCCATACATCTGAAATGTCGTGATTGCTGCAATTTACTTTGCGACTTCAAGTACTGTAATGGTTGGTGATTGGTATGTACAACTATCTCTTTACCCATCAAATAGTGTTTCCACTTTTTGACACTTTGAACCAACGCATACAACTCCTTATCATATGTAGGATAATTAACTACAACACCATTAAATGTATCTGAATGAAAAGTGATAGGCTTACCATGATGTAAGAGAACTGCACCCATGGCATAATCACTAGCATCGGTCTAAATCTTGAATGGTTGTCTCAAGTCTGGTAAAACAAGGACTGGAGCTGAACTAATCTTCTCTTTCAAAGATTCAAAATATTTCTGTTGTTTGCCTCCCCATTAGAAAGCACATTTCACACTTGTCACTGCATGCATAGGAGCTGCTATGGCAGAAAAGTTAGCAATAAAATTTCTCCAAAAAAACTTCTTACCTCTGTAATGGACCTGGGAGTAGGCCAATTCACAACGGATTCTACCTTAGAAGGATCAATTCTCAATGCACCTACTCCTACAATGTCTCCCAAATAAACCAATGAAGTATTTCCAAATTCACACTTAAACATCTTACGAAATAATTTATCTTTCCTAAAAACACCAAGGACTTTCTAAACATGCATGACATGCTCTTCTCTAATCTTGCTGAAAATCAAGATCTCATCTAAGTAGACTATAACAAAATCATCAAGGAATGGACACAAAACATCATCCATAACACGCATGAAAGTTGTAGGTGCATTACATAAACCAAAAGTCATAACTAGCCACTCAAAGAGTCCTTGTTTGGTTTTGAATGCAGTCTTCCAAATGTCACTTTCTGCAATTCTAACTTGATGATATCCAATACGTAAGTCTAACTTAGTGAAAAATTTATCATCTGTTAGCTGATCTAAAAATTCATCTATCCTTGGGAGTGGGTAACGATTTTTTTACCATAATCTTGTTCAAAGCTCTGAAGTCCACACACATATGCCAAGTTCCATATTTCTGTGGAATCAACACTATCAGTGACCAACATGGCGAAGTTCTTGGTCTTATGAATCCCTTGTCCAACAAGTCTTTAATTTGCCGCTTTATTTCAGCATTCTTCATGATAGACATGCGGTACACGCCTATGTTTGGAAGAGTACAATCTTGTTGCAACTGAATCTCATGTTGAATCTCCCTTTTAGGACGAAAACCTGTTGGCTCCTGAAACATATCATGATGTGCATCAAATACATCATATAACTCTGACTTTAACTTGGGATCAAAATTTTCAAATGACTCATGATTCACATTAGCTTTAGGATTAAACATAAGAAGTATGAAACTCTTACTAGAATTCACTAGTCTCTTTACCTGTCCAGCATTTACCATCACAATTTTTTTCTTCTTGCGATGTGCTCTAACAATAAAATCCTTGCCATATTTGAATAGATGATACTTGTTCTCATGGCAATAGAAGATAGCTTTCCTGTCATATAAGTAAGGACTTCCAAAAACAATTCCTGATATATCAAGTGGAACAACATCTAATTCAACCGTGTCAATAAAATGTGCAGTAATTGCAAACGCAATATACACTTCTTTGAAACTTGTAAATTAGCATCCTTACAAATCCAACCAAGTAGATATGGTCTTGGATGTGGAATGGTGTCAAGATTTAGTTGCTTGACTAAGTCTTCAGAGATAATGTTTTCTTGTGAACCACTATCAAACAATGTGTCAATTTTTGTATGTTTTGAAATAACCCTCACATGAAACAATTCAATTCTTTCTTCTTCATTTGGAGCTTGTTGTGAGAGTTTGAAGTACTAGTACTTGGTTTAGTTTTAGTTTATTTTCCCTTCATGTTATTCAAACCCATGGCTGTAATTTTAGTTTCTTCACCTGAATCATCACCTAAGTCTTGTTGTATGGTAGTAGCTGCAATTTTCTGCTTCCCTTTGTTTTTGTTAAATTGGGTTCTTTTTTCAAGATGTAACTTCCAACATTTTTTCTCTTCATGTCCTTCTCTTGAACAGTGTTTACAAAACACTTTCTCTCCCTCTTTTTTGACAGATGCATTCTTTTTTCCTTTTCCTTTTGAGTTTTTTTTCTTTGTTTTTCCCCTTGAAAGGCTTGTTTCTACCCTCTTCAAAAGCATTTTTCCCTCTAGCCTCTAAATGTGTGACTTGAACACAAACCTCATATAGACTAGTAGGATTGAACATAAGGATAGTATGTCTAAGGTAGTTGTGTAAACCACCTATGTACTTTAGCAAATTGTCTTGACTCTGAAAATCTACCCCTAATAAGAGAACTCTTCTCCTAAATTATTGGTTGTAGTCTTGTACATTTTGTCCCTTAAGTTGTCTAAAATTTTTCCAATTCATGATAGCTTTCTGTAAACGAGATAGTGGATAAAAATGTTGTTTTATTGCAGTAATGAAATCAACCCATGATAAAATAATCTTACGATGTTTTTTAATCTCCTCCTTTGCCTTGGCTTCCCACCAAACAAGTTTGCACCTTCCATTCTCAACGAAGCTAGCTGAATTTTAGTGACATCATCATGAAGGTTATGGATTCTCATATAAACCTCCAAGTGCCTTATCCAATTGTCAATTTTTTATGCATTGACTTCACCATTAAACATTGGCAATTAAAACTTAACATCAATTTTTAAAAAAAGACTTTTACCAGTGTTCTTTGACTTGTGAGATTGATTCACCAAAATAGAGGATGAAGATGATGAGGATGAGGATGAATATGAGGATGGTGGATCTTCATTTCCTCCATTTCCCTTCTTTGACTTATCTTCATCTTTCTTTCCTCCTGAAGATCCCTCTCCTTCCTTATGAATTTTAGACCCTTCTCCTTCAAGTCTTTCATTCCTTTCTTGGTAGAGGATTCTCACCATTTCAGTCATGTCTAGGAATTCCTTTCTGAACACTCTCTCTTCCTCCTTGGGATAAATTTCTTCAATAATTTCTCCTTCTCCTAAATTCATGCTTATGGATTCTTCTACTTCTCTTTGAGGTGAAATTAAAGGTGGAGATAATGGCACGCTTTCCTTTTTTGGCTGAGGATTTCTTTGAGATTTCACCAATTGACGTTCTCCTCTCTTAAGCTTTAGCCTAGTAAGCATTAAAACTCTTGCAAACTGTTAAACAAAATTTGCACAATAACAATACCGAGAGTAAAACTCGAGCTCTGATACCAACTTGATCTGAATGGAATGTATTATTTTTTTTGTTCTAAGTATCCAAACAGTAATTAAAATGTGTGCATAAGGGTCTCTGAAGTTTGCAGGTGAAAAAAATGGTTTTATCTTAGTTAAACAGATTTATGTGTGAGGTTAAAGCATGTAAATTGCTTATAAAAAATTTTACAGCAGTAAATAATAGATAATTAAACATCACATGTAACAGTACTCAGTAAATTTGATGAAGCATTTCACCCCTCCTGGGCTACATCTGTTGGTCCAGCTCCCAATGGCATGTCCCTCATATCTTATTGCTCAAAAATGATAAGTACATGTGAAATAAAGCCTCAAATGGTTATGCTCTCTATAAAATCAGCTTCAGAATGCTTGAATTAGCCAGGAATGACTATTCATTTGAATAAAAAAAAGAATGGATGCTCAATACACTAAAAACACCCTAGTGGCACTAATGGCTCCTTGACCTCTCCTGAAGCTAAACCTACACAATATTACATCTTATGGCTCTAAAACCTATGCAATGTGTTCAAAATGTTAATAATACCAAAAATAGACTATCCATGCATCAAAATTGGTCGAAAATCCAAGGAGTTATTACCAAAATAGTAAACTGCCCAATATCCCTTAAAAAACTCCACTAAATGTGGAGATATTCCAGTTAAGCCCGACAAAATTGGCTGTAACCACTAATTTTGGTGGCGCGCTCCACAAATGGCGTGGTTAAGTGTTGGAATTCAATGTTGAAGTTGGGGATTTGTCACATGTTTTCCGCTAAAACCGTTGAACTGGCCACCGTATAAACTGTGGGATTAAATGCCGCATTAAATAGTTGTGGTCACATGCGCCTAGTGAACCACGTGGATAATATTGGTTACATAACCATCGGGATTTCATGGTGCTTATTCACAGCATAGGGTTCTTATCAAGCCGGGGCTGGCCCCCTTGGCCACCGGCGATAAAACTTGTAAAGTTTAAATACAAACGGTCTCCATTGCATGGTAAGAACCACTACTGGCTCGAACGGTCAGGCACTCTTGCACGCGAACGGGAGGTCATGCGTTCCATTCTCGGGAACTCCAAAAATTTTCCTTACACCTCTTTTCCTCTAGCTTAGGGCCACGTGGAACCCACTGATATGCCCTCCAGACTTTAGTATAAAAAAAATATTTTCCAAATATATATTTTTTTCCAAAATTTTCACATAAAGTAAAAATGAGTCAAAGGTCTAGTTTTTAGAGTTTATTGGGCTTTTCAAACCTTTATAACTTTTGCATACGACCTCTATTTTTTGAACCATTCATAGCACCAGAATCACAAAAATGAGACCTTTTTGGTCACTCAAGTTGCAACCACTTCTGAGCACTTTCATTTTTGAGCATTTTTTAGTAATTGACATGATCTCCTGATCACCTGTTTAATATCCTTCAGCTCGACCACACATTAAGAGTAGGACTTAGGCTTCCAGAACTTCTGCTTTAGGGCATCCTTAATTTCCTGTATTGAAGGATCTGTGTGCTGACCAATGTATCCCATAAACCAATCCAGGGCCCATCCTTCAAAGGTTATGGATAGTTGCACCCTCTTGACAACATCATTATTGATGTTCTACACAATCCATACCGACTCTGCTACAAACTAGAATCGATCCATATCCTTGTCCTCCACACCATTAAAGGCGAGTAGCTTCATGTGCGCAGCCATATTGTCCACAAGTGGTGGCAAAGGTGGGGTAGGAGAATTCTCACCCTTGCATGGGTTCGATGATGGTGTAGCTGGGGGACTAGTTCCTACTTGTGTAGCCCTGCCCTGGTTAAGATTAGGCGATTCCCTTAAAGGATTAACCCAGTATTCTTTACCGATTCATGTCATGCTTCCACTCTAGTCGGAGTTCATTCACTCGGTGTGGCTGCACATGATACCCTTTTCACACAATAGCATCTTAATCAGCAATGACAAGGTTTGCAGGAACTTACCTCTAAATTCTTTGAAGAACCTTTGCTCCACTTTCGACTAAGACACAAACTGATTAACTTCAAACTTTGTCACAAACCCTCCCAAAATACTATCAACCTAACGGTCTATAGTCTTGTTGATCTTGTTATTAGTCTTTTCCAGTTGTTGGATCAAGTCAGGGGTCCACTACATGACCTGATCGTCTTTCCAGCAGGTCTAAAACTCTACCAACCTTGCCAGCCACTCCTGTAGTTCATGTGCAAAGGATATGAATAATATTTTGTGTACTTATGTAAATATGTACTTTTTCTTCCACTCTTTAGTAGATAGCTTCTTACTTCTATTATCTTTTAGAGCAAACTCCTGAATCTGTTTTTCAAACCAGTCTTCCAGTTCAGGCTTCAACGGCTACCAATGACCCTGTGGCATTACCCAATCTCTCTCTCAAAATGCTCCCAGTCCTGGAAACAGAACCATTTTTTGGCTTGGGGGATCTTGACCCAGGTTCAATTTTAAAGTTTTCCAACAAACCCCTATACTACTAGCCATTTCGGCAATGGCCTACTTATGCAGGTCAAGGTCTCACCCGAAGTAGTATGGGAGGGTGCTAGAACTAGGTTTTCGCACCTTGAGAGAGAGAAATTTAATCGAAGGGAGGTTCCTTCAAATCTAGTAGACCTGCGCTGGAGAAATCCTACTACAGAAAACCTTCACAATGTATCGGAGGAATATCTTCGATGAAGTTCATAAAGCATTCAATAGCAAGTCAACAGAAGCAAGACAAGTAAATATAACCAGATCTATGCATTCATCTACTTATGCAGCATCGCATCCACGTGCGTATCAATAATCATTAGCAACAGATATGGTTAACATAAAATGTAGCCAGTAATCACAACACAGAATACTCAGATATCTCAACAGTCTTCTCATTCATTAATATCCAGATCCAGCTTACAGACTCTATCTACTAGCCTGCGCACACAGCCAATGGGGTCTGCACACAAAAGGACTCAGGGTCTCCATGCACACAGCCAGTAGGAGCCCTTACCCAGACAATCGACACACAAGATCCACAAGTCTATATCCAAGCTTTCTTCTAAAACTTAGCCTCCTTTAGACTCGATTTATCCATATATTTATAACATATTAGCCTGCGTTATTCCATGGTCTGCAAACCATGGTTTGCAGACTCTTGGTCTACCCTTTGACCCATTACTATTCATTGGTGACTTTGACCTGCCCCAAAGCCCCTGCGCTAGACTAGATTATTACAAAATATTACAAAAATGTTCCACAATTTTCGCTAGGGGACCCTACTTCAACAACTGTGATTGATTACTTCAACTTGCAACATTTGACATTGGTCTATCTGTTCTTTTTTCATCTGCTCAATTGAGTTTCTTTCTTGTAACTGATTATTCAATCAAGAAATCACATCTTTGTAGATACATTCTCTTTCATTAAACAAAATTTGTTTATCTTGAACTTCATTTTTGAGATTAGGAATTTCTTCTTTTAGATCCATAACATTACTTTCACTTTCATATTCACTATCTTCAATATTGCATGAACAAGTAATTGGATCACAAGAACAACAATCAATACATTTTTTATCTTCTTCATTTATTGTTGCACACATTTTCTGAGTTGTATTGTTTCTTTGAGTAGCCTTCTTCTTTTGTTTCCTTCCCATCGTGACGTATATGCTTCAAGTAATCAAGTTTCTTTTAAAGGACCTGCTCTAATACCAATTGTTGGGAAAAATACTGAGAGAGGGGGGGGGGGGGGGTGAATCAGTATTTAAAACTCACACAACTTTTACTTTTCTTTACTGAATTCTATACACAACTTTACTTAAGGCAACTAGCATATGTACGCGACTTTCATTAAGAAAACTAGCGTATGCCTAGTAAACTTCTAATTATGATAAATATTCAGTAACTTTACTTAGACCAATGCATCATTGATTCATTAGAAATTTTGTAAGCAGTAAACATGTGCATTAAGAACAGAATAAACCATCACACATAAGCAACACGCATGAACACCAGGACTTAAGGAGGAAACCCAATGTGGGAGAAAACCATTGTTGTTTTCGTCTTTGTCTTAAATATTTTTTATATAGAAAACTACTTAAAATATTGTACTGGCGTAGACTCATACCAGCATGCAGACACCCACCTGTAGAAGGCTGCAACCTTCAATCGTTCTCCAGTACCCACTGGAAGGGAGCTCCAACCCCTTGATCTTATTTACCAGCACCCACTGTAAGGGAGCTATGACCCCGTGATTTGATCACCAGCTCTTACTCGAAGGAAGATTTGACTTCCTCACTGAAGGCTCCAACCCTCAGCACCACCGCGGACCACATTTCATAAATTTTCACACTGGATCCACCAACTTCAATACATCACAACTTGTAGGCCTATTTTCATCAAATTTTCAGATTGGGCTCACTACACTCATTTAATCCCAATACCATACATCAAACTGAAACATATAACTGAACCAAATCAATCAATGAGTAACCAATCATTGATATTTTGTTGAAAATTCAACAAGAAATGAGTGTCTAATTTAATTTTCCCTTAATTAAATTGGACAATAAAATGTAATATTATCTCATAATCACTTGTAATAGTTAATTGAGTGTGATAAACTCAGTTAGCTCATGAATTTTGAGTTGAGGGTGGTTGGTGAGGCATGCAGAGTGATTCTATTATTTATTGAGTCCAAGTTGCAGTTAGTGCATTAGTTTAATGCATGAGAAATCAGTTAACTCAATTAATTGAGTTAAAATCAGTTTAACTAGTTGTAAATGTTTGTTGCACTAGTGAGAGGTCAAGTGAATTAAAGGAGATTTAATTCACATGCAATGATCTGTCATGTAACTAATTATTTACTATTAATAGCTACATGCATGTCTGTTAAAGTGGAGACCCAATTGAGACAAAGGTTAAAGGGATGTTAACTATAAGTTGTATCATTAGTAGGCTTTCTGTATGCAGTAAAACACCCATAGGATTTCCCATGAGCATTGCATAGTTTTGGAAGGTTGAATTTTCTAAAGAATAGGGATTTCTTTCCACATGAATTGTGCAAGCAAGGCAGGCTAAGCAGAGGTTGAAAATTGGCTAAGTGTTGCTCGATTTTGTCCGGATCAGTGTGAGATAGTTGTGAGAGTGCGGGAGACTCTTGTGAGAAGAGTGCATTGTAAATTTTTTCATGATTCCTTGGTGAATATACAATATAATATAGAGGAGTGTTGAGAAGTAAGATTTCCCTAGGAAAATATATGTGTTGTGGATTGATTTTTATTCTTTCTTTACTTGTTGTGATTGGCGATCGTATTTATTTTCCATAATTAATTTGTAGAAGGATTCAGTATCATGCTTTAGCATATCACATGATCGGATTTAATCCATTGATATACATATTTTTTGTATGATTTCTACATGGTATCAGAGCGCAGGAAATCACTATAATGGAGAAGAAATTGATTTTGTGTTGAATAGCATTTGAATTTGCAAAAATATTCTTTTGTGCAACAGGAAGATGAAGATCAAGATGGCTTTAAAAGGATTGATATTGGAATATGCACTTGGTGGAAGTTATAATTATATTTCATGGAAATATAGGATGGAGGTAGTTATGGAGGACAACGGGTTGAACGAATTAATTGATAATGACATTCCCAAACCTGCAGGAGCAGATGTTGCTCTCCTTGATGCTTGGAAAAAGAAGGTTGCAAAGGTAAGGAGGATCTTATTAGAGGGAGTAAAAGACCACATTGTCTCAAGTATCCATGGAAAATAGACTCCATATGCAATGTGGAAGGCTTTGACATATTTGTTTCATAGTAGCAGTAACCAAAAAAAATTGGCACTGAAGGACAAGCTCGGGAAAATCAAAATGGAGAAAGGTGACACTATTCTGAAATATTTAACCAAGTTTATCCAATGTTGATATGAGCTTGGGAGTTTCAGAATTATTTTCACGCATGATGACTTGGTCAACCTATCTCTTCTATTCCTTCCCAAGAGTTGGCATAGTTATCAGGACTTTTTCAATGGGAGGGAGAAGCTTCCAGATTGGGAGCGACTTTAGTCAGATTTGGTGCAAGAAGAATTCAGGTAGAATACCATGGATGGATCCTCATCCAAGACGGATGATGAGGAAAATTGTGCCTTGGCTGGAAAAGAAAATAAGGGGAATGGAAAGAAATCCTATTCCAAATCTGAGACCGGTAAATAAGGCAAGAAGCTTAACATGTCTAGAGTGAAGTGTTTTCACTGTCACGAGCATGGAAATTATGCCACTAATTGTCCACAGAAGAAGAAGAACAAGAAGGCTTCAAGATCTACAGCTAGTGAGGCTTTGGCCTCGCAATATGAGTTGGACTTCTCGCTCATCGCATGCATGGTGTCTAGTGCGATGGGATCAATGTGGTACTTGGAAAGTGGTGCATCTTTCCACATGACGGGAGGCAAAGAAATTTTTAATATCTTTGAGGAGAAGGATCTCCATATGCATATAGAAATTGGTGATGACGGGAGATATAACACTACCGGGATTGGTATAGTTACTTTCTAGAGACAGTCAGGTAAACCCTTCTTATTAAAATATGTCATGCATGTACCAGGCTTGAAAAAAAAATTAGTTTCTGTTGCAATGTTGGAGGATAGAGGTTATGATGTGGTTTTCGGTGAAGGGAAAGCATTCCTTTGTCACAAAGCCACAAGAAAAGCCAAGAATATTGGGATTCGTATGAAGAATCTCTACAAACTTGATGTAGATGGCTGTGTAGCATTGATGGGTAAAGCAGAGAAAGTGGTGAGCCAAGATGATGGTGAGTTATGGCACAGGAGATTAGGCCATCTACACCACAGAGCTTTCAAGTTCATGCAACTGATTTATACGGGGCTTCCAAAGGGTTCCCTTGCGCAGATAGACACATGCAATGTATGTACCATGGGGAAGTATGGAAAGGCCACTTTTCAAGAGAAGGAGAACCGAGTAGTGGGAATCCTTGAGAGAGTTCACTAAGACGTGTGTGGACCATTCTCTATAGCTTCGACAGCAAAGCATAGGTATTATGTGATATTTGTTGATGATTTTTCTAGAAAGTGTTGGATCTACTTCATGCAAAAGAAAGATCAAACATTCTCAAAATTTTGTGATTTCAAAGCACTGGTTGAGAAAGAAATGGGGAAGCATGTGAAGGCTTTGAGGAGCGACAATGGTGATGGGTACATCTCCAATGAATTCAAGAACTTCTATAGCAAAGAAGGAATTCGAAGAGATTTGATTGCACCTCTTAACCCACAACATAATGGAGTCACGGAAAGAAAGAACAGAACAATTATGTGTGTGGCACGAGCGATGTTTCATGATCGGGGCCTATCGTTTCATCTGTGGGTGGAGGCATGCAACACAACGTATTTTTGAAAAACTGTAGTCCTCATCAGATACTTGGCATGAGTACACTAGAGGAGGATTTTTCTGGTAAGAAACCTAATGTTTCATATTTTAAAATTTTTGACTCATCTGTCTATTGCTTATGACCAAAGATTCCAAGAAGAAGCTAGAACCAACAGCTGAGATTGGGATATTTGTGGGGTACACTTATACTCCCCACAAATATCGGGTGTATTTTCCAAACAATAGGATTATTGTTGTGAGATGGGATATAAAATTTGATGAGGAGAAAGCCATGTGATTGTCCCTTGAGAGGGAGCTTGATTTGCATGCAGATGAGGAACTCTTGGTTCCAAAGGATGAACCTCAAGATGTGGAGCAGCCACATGCGGAAAATTATGGAGTGGAAGAAAACACTCATGCAGATCCATCCACCAAACATGGTATAAGGTGCACCATAGAAATTGATAGATTGAGACTTGATGCGGCAGAACATGTAGGAGAACCTACTTCACTACATAGACAGAGACAGTCTCCAAACAGGTTTACTGAATACATGGCTCTTATGAGCAAGTGTATTGTGACAGAACCATCCTCTTTTGAGGAATCAGTGCAGCAACCAATTTGGGTTGACGCCATGGTTGAGGATTATGACTCCATCGTCAACAACAATGTATGGGAAGTTGTCCCAAGACCAGTCGGGAAATCAGTGGTTGGATCTAGATGTATCTATAAGGTGAAGCAGGTGGAAGATGGGAGTGTGGAGAAGTACAAGGCTATATTTGTAGCCCGAGGATTCTCACAAGTTGAGGGGATTTACTATGAGGAGACTTTCGCACCGGTTGCAAGGTACTCATCGATTAGATCTATCCTTACACTCTCAGTGCAGATGGGGTGGAAGATACATCAGATGGATGTGAAAAATGTGTTTCTCAATGGATTTATTGAGGAAGAAGTGTACATATAGCAGCCAAGGTTTTAAGACCTTTGATAGTGAGTCACATGTGTGCGGACTCAAGAGAGCACTGTATGGGCTGAAGAAACCACCTCGTGCTTGGTATATCGGGATTGATAGCTATTTCACCGGGTTGGGCTTCACGAAGAGTGAAGCGGATGTGAACCTGTACCAAATTGTGGTTGATGGTAAGCTCTTGATTATCTTACTTTATGTTGATGATCTAATTTTGAGAGGTGATGAGAATCTCATAATTTCTTGCAAATAGGATCTTGCAAGAGAGTTTAAGGTGAAGGACATGGGACTCCTTCACTATTTCCTTGGTTTGGAGATATGGCATCGTGATGGTGAGCTATTTTTTTCTCAAGGAAAGTATGTCAAAGAGATTCTGAGAAATTTTCACATGGAGAGTTGTAAACCCATGGAGAATCCTCTTGCAAGAAACTAGAGGGAGGAGGATGCTACTTCAGGGGAGGTAGTGGATGCTACTATTTACAGGTGGCCTGTGGGTTCACTAATGTACTTGGTGAACACCATATCGGACATTTTCTATGTAGTTAACCAGCTAATTCAAGCTATGGTTAAGTTGACCAAGCTATTTTGGAAGGCAGGGAAGCATGTCTTGAGATATCTTAGGGGCACTACAGAGTATGGATTATGGTACAGATGAATAGAGGGAGTGAAGCTTTGAAGCTTCACTGATGCAGATTGGGAAATTAGTCCATTAGACAGAAAGAGCACATCAGGAGGGATCTTCAACATAGGATCGACAATAGTTTCTTGGTATAGTAGGAAGCGGATATATGTGGCACTCAGTTCACCCGAGGCAGAGTACATGGCAGCCAGTCAGGTTGCATGTGAGGTCATCTAGATGAGGAAGATTTTGGTTGGTTTGTTTGGTCATCAGATGGATCCGACGATGATACATTGTGATAACCATAGTTGCATTAAACTCTCGGTTAATCTGGTATTCCATGATAGGTCCAAGCATATAGACATCTGGTACCACCATCTCAAATATTGTGTTCAAAGGCGCATTATGTTACTTCAATACATTCCCACGGAAGATCATGATGCAAATATTCTGACGAAGGCACTCGCCAAGAGAAAATTTGAATACCATAGAGGCAGGATCAAGGTCGCTGATAATCTCTTTCTTGTTGAGAGGGAGTGTTGAAAAGTCAACAAGAAATGAGTGTCTAATTTAATTTTCCCTTAATTTAATTGGACAATAAAATGTAATCTTATCTCATAATCACTTGAAATAGTTAACTAAGTGTGATAAACTTGATTAGCCCATGAATTTCGAGTTTAGGGTGGTTGGTGAAGCATACAAGGTGATTCTATTTGTTATTGAGTCCAAGTTGTAGTTATTGCATTAGTTTAATGCATGAGAAATCAGTTAACTCAATTAATTGAGTTAAAACCAGTTTAACTAGTTGTAATTGTTTGTTGCACTAGTGAGAGGTCAAGTGAATTAAACCAGATTTAATTCACATGCAGTGATATTTCATGTAACTGGTGATTTAATATTAATAGTTGCATGCATGTCAGTTCCAATGGAGACCCAGTTGAGACAAAGGTTAAAGGGATGTTAACTATCAGTTGCATCATTAGTAGGTTGCACGCATGCAGTAAAACACCCATAGGATTTCCCATGAGCATTGCATAGTTTCGGAAGGCTGAATTTCCTAAATAATAGGGATTTCATTCCACATGAATTATGCAAGCAAGCCAGGCTGAGCATAGGCTGAAAATTGGCTAAGTGTTAGTCAATTTGGCCAGATCAGTGTGAGACAGTTGTGAGAGTGCAAGAGACTCTTGTGAGAAGAGTGCATGTAATTGTTTCATGATTCCTTGGTGAATATACAATAGAAGATAGAGGGGTTTTGAGAAGTAAGCTTTCCCTGGTAAAATATCTATGTTGTGGATTGATTTGCTTCTTTCTTTACTTAATGTGATTGGCGATCGTATATATTTTCTGCAATTAATTTGTAGAAGGATTCAGTATCTTGCTTTAGCATATCGCATGATCAGATTGAATCCATTGATATACATATTTTTTTTTATAATTTCTACATCTTTAGTCATAATCAACTAGAAGCATTATCAATACTCGAACAACCCAAATCTATATGAAGACATCATTGACAAATAACAGAAACACAACAAAAATGATCAAAAATTTTCTTCAACATTCTTCAGCAAAACCCTGGCTTGCATACACACCTTCCATAAGACATATCTACGTATGTACACGCTTATCCCGAAACTAACTCGCATACATATCTCAAAATATTACTGAATATATACGTGACTCTGCAGAATAAAAATTGTGTGTATACACGCCTTCCCTATGTCGAACCTATGTACAAATATGTAAATAATTTAAGACTACGCAATACTTTAGAACTTAAAACTTACTTAGATCATACCCTTCACTGCAAAAATATGTGCCATACAATAGATCTAAACAAGTCATAAACATATCATGCAAATACATAGTCATTTTAGGTCTAAAGATCCTGATCCATCATTGTATTCATGGATGCATTATTATTTTAGATCTATCAATAAGTTATATCCCATACCATACAAATATACTTCAGATTGAAGTATTCATTCATTACCCTCACTCATGCAAACTTAGCACTTTGATATTCACCTCCTTATATAGTTAGAGCCTTATCCAATACCATGAGCCAAAACCACACTTGTGCCGATGGTATTCATGGACGGGGTCAAATAGTCATTACAACACTCAATATTGTGGGCTAATACCATGGTAAGGACCCATGGTATTATTAAATTAGTGCGCCAACATGTACATGACTTTGATTCTTTGTACCTACGTGTATACGTGACTTTACCTTGACTAACCCGCGTATATTTCTTCGAATATTCACCTTTACCAAACTTCTTATTCTAACCTGCAAACCTTTGTCCCATCATTATGTCATTTTTTTCCATCATTTTTTCACCTTTGAATTGATCTATGAACTCATCTAGTTACCATATACTTGTTCTGCTACAAGTGGGTTGCCATCAAGGACAACACATGCATCATATTTCAAACACAGCCATCTCTTAGATTACTGCTAAGAAATGCAGTAATATTATTTCCCAAACCAGGAAATTTGTTTTCATTACGATTCACCCACATGGAAAGAAGAATATTGTGGTGGAAGCCTCCAAACAGGGTGCCCCTGTGCGGCAGCAGTAGATGGATATAGTCATGGAGGAATACAAAGACATTTTCTCCTCACCCACAGGGGTTCCTCTACACTATCAGGTCAAGCACTCCATTGATCTAACCCCAGGCACGTCGCTGCCTAATGCGTCGATCTATCAACGCTATGTACTAGAGAATGATGAAATTAAGAGGTAGATTCAAGGGTTTTTACAGAAAGGGCACATCATTCCAAGCTCCTCACCCTATGGGAGTGCGATCGCATTGGTAGAGAAGAAGGACGACACATGGAGACTTTGTATTGACTATTGAGCATTGAAAAATATCATTGTCTAGAATAGGTATCCAATCCCATGAATCGATGACCTCCTGGACTAGCTCAAGGGGGGCAAATATTTTAGCAAGATTGACTTGAATTCTGGGTATCACCAAGTACCAATCAAACCCTCTAATGTGTGGAAGACTTCCATGAAATCCAAGGAGGGCCTTTTCGAATGGCTGGTCATGCCTTTTGGTTTTATGAATGCTCCAACAACCTTTATACGATCAATGGAAGATATATTGCAGACATTCAAAAACTCATTTGTGGTCGTGTACTTGGATGACATCCTAATCTTCAGCCAGACTTGGGAAGATAACCTCCACCACATTCGACAATTCCTCCAAAGACTTCGGCAACACAAGTTGTGTGTTAATTTGGAGAAGTGCACTTTTGGCATGACCCAGGTTCAGTATCTGGGATACATTATTGATGAGAGGGGGGTGCATGTGGATCTAGCCAAGATCCAAGTCATTCGGGATTAGCCAGCCCAACCACTCTAACAAAGCTCTGTATATTTTTGGTTCTTGCCAATTTCTACTGCAAGTTCATGTTTAGATCCTCTCATATCACTTGTCCCTTGAGTAAATCACCAAGGGAGGAGGGAAAAAATATATTTTGGTTTGAATCTCAATAGAAGGCATTCGTATATTTGAAGCATTGTATCTGCTCTGCACCAGTGCTCACATTACCAAACTTGCAACAACCATTTTAGATCAATACAGATGCTTATGACTACACTATTGGTGCAGTTCTTACTCAACAAGGTCATCCAGTGGAATATCACATTGAGCCACTTTCCCACACATTCCGAAAGTATCCCACTTATGAGAAAGAGACGTATTACATTGTGCAAGCTTTTCGACAATGGAAGCATTACATTTTGGAGACGGAAATGGTCATCCACATAGACCACTGACCCCTATAGTTCATATATACACAAGAGAAGTTTTAGAACGATCGCCATAAGAAGTGGTCCACATACCTGGAACAATTTCATTTGAACATCAAGTACAAGAAGGGAAGCACCAATAATGTTGCATATTGTCTCAACTAACCCCTGATCGTGCGCTAAACACTGTGCTCAACTCTTGTGGGCACGAGACTTCTAATTGGTCACTTCCCTACAGAAGTGATCAAGAATTCGGCCACACATACAAGACACTCTTGGAGGGTAAGCAAGTTCCAAATTTTCACCTCCAGGATGCACTACGATGTCACCTGGGACACATTCGTGTTCCTTCAAGCGAGCGTGACAAGATGGTTTTGGAAGCACACTACATTCGAGTCACACAAAATTTTGGGGTCAAGAAAATAGTGGTAGTATTGCAAAAGCATTTCTATGGGACAAACCTTCAACAGGATGTTAGTAAGTACATCAAATCCTACACTACCTGCGTTATTGCCAAACCGACCATCAAGAAGCAAGGCCTCCATAGTCTGATTCCTATGTTGGACATTGGATAAACCAATGCTCCCCATGTGTTTCGCGACATGTACTAACTGCCTCTCGTGGATCCTTATCTCTGGAAATAAAATCGTTGATTAACACCTGTGGGTTTTGGCCTAATGACAATTTTGATTCCCAACAAGTGGTATCACAGCATAGGTCATGAGTTTGATACACACTCGGCTCGCATTGGGGGGGATATTGTTATACATTGGATAAACCAACACTCCCCATGTGTTTCGCGACATGGACTAACCACCTCTTGTGGATCCTTATCTCTAGAAATACGATTGTTGAATAACACCTGTGGGTTTTGGTCTTGTTATCACAAAATCATACCTGATAGGCTGCCAATCAAATAAATCTCACGTAACTGTTTCAAACCAATCTTTTGATTGAGGCTTAGCCTCCTCAACCTGAGAGGGCTCTCTCCAGGGTTAATGATTTTTGATAGAATAATAGATGGCTAACTCTATGTGGGATAATAAGCATATAAAAATGGATATTGGTTGTAAATCACATTAGCAAGTGCACATTGGGCTTATGGAGTCATAATAGCTTTAGTAAAACCAAAAAATTTACTTAGAATGGAAGTCAAGGCATATCAGAGTTCTAGTCCAGAGATACACATGTGAAACTATAAAACACACAGTCAATTTTTCTATGAAGGAAGTCAGAGCATCAATGATGAATTCTGAGTAACATAAGAAAACACCACTGCAATAGGATAGTAAAAATATGCCATTAGAACAAGAACACACTAGAACTCTTTATAAATCTTGAGTTGGCTAAGTAAAAAAAACTATGTATTAAACTGAAAACCAATCACTTACAATAAACATAGTAATTTTACTAAAAATGTCCAACCTGTACATATTCGAATTCTTGATCTTTTATAGATCATTTACATCATAAGATAATCTTATCCTGAGCTAGATACATCGAATTCCTAATTTTTGACATCTTGCGTAACCATGTGACATGGTATTTATTACAAAATGACAGTTGCAAACCTAATGAACAATCCTATTACAAATAGGATTAACACTCCTTAACTCTATTCATAACAACCTTATCTAAACTAGATTACATCATTTTCCAACTATATTCCCATAAGGTCGAATCCAGATGGTAAGCTTCAACACTTTATGACCTCAATGTTAATCTCCATTAAACTAGGGAACTGTCCCTTGTTTTCTAGGCACAGGGTCCTTTGTTTCCTTGAGACACTTTAACCATCATGAACCCATGACTTCGAGGTTATTTGTTGTCAAGAACTGAAATAACACCTACCCAAAATCATTCTTAAGTGCCAACTGTCCAAGACCACCATTAAACTATTCAAAATAGCTGAAGTAGACTTGCGCTACGAAAATAACACAGTTTCATAGCGCTATTCGTAGCGCAACATTTTTACCCTTTTACCTTCAAAAAATTGGCTTCTTTCTTCCAGATTTATCTTCATTATCAATTTACACAACCTCCCTATCCATTTCAGGTCCTAATCCACACTTTTTTCCTTCATAAATTTAGGAAAAAGAGTGAAAAAAGTTGCTACAACAGTTTCGTAGTGCTTTTCACTCTTTTTGCACTGTTTGTGCTACGAAACTGCTAAGTGAGCATTTTTTCCCAAATTTCTTCAAAATTTAAACCAAAACGTGCCAAAATTTTAGAATACCAATGATTTCACCAAAATAGAAAGTCATATGAACTGATAAACACAATATTCATGAGTTTCATTCTTAATTTTTCACTTGACTTAGCTTATGACTTTTTAATGATTTTGTCATTCTGCACCTTTTTTTTTTAGCTCATTCTGAGTTATTTTCATCTGTTGCTCCAAGTCCTCCACTAGATCTCTAAGTCTTTTATTACTAGCTCTCAAGTGAGTATTTATTACCCTAACAAATTTAGCTTCCTTGATGGTTGGAACTGTCCATGTGAAATATTGTTCTGCACTATTGATGCAGAGCCATTTCGGCTCTACCAATTTACCTCAAAACTTCGATTCGATCCTAGGACCTGTGGGTTTGGACCCACTCTGCTTCCACTGCGCCACTGATAGCCATAGTTATATATCGAAATCATTTCACAATGATTTCTTTCAATACTTCATATGCCGAGAGTCAGCGTCTTGAGATTATATTCAACCTTTGCTAAGGTTTATCCGAAAACCAACCTTCAATGAAACTTCAAGTGGACTAACATTAAAGTCCTCGGAATTCTGCCCCCATGCCGAACAGTTCCATCTCTATTTGACTGGATGCGACTCTGGTCAATTCTCAACACAGTTTCAACGCACGATTTCAATTTAATTTAACTCAAAAGTATATATATACCACTGCGTTCACATCTTTACATTCTCCGTCCATATTGCTTCAGGAAAATACAGGCTAATACAATTCAAATATGCTCGAGGACAGAGTTCTCCATCGATACAGTACATTCAATAGCAAAGTGTCCATTAATAAACTTGCTAATTCCTATTGAAGCCTCTACACAGAAATTAAAACGCATTCAACACTGACTTATGGCACAAATATATAACTTAGGGTTTAAAAAGAATCATTCGTAAATCTCGTCTTCTCCGCTTTAAACTATTGATCGACCTCAACCGATATCGGTCCAACCAAACAGAATTTCAATGCTAGATTTAACCATGCTCAATAATCATTCCGTCTCAACTCAAGGCAAACAGAGTTCGTTCAATTCGTCATCTGAGTTACACAATGGCTTAATTACATTCAACCCGCCATGTCTTTAAATCACAGTTCTCATCCTGAATAGAAATCAGGATTCATTACATCAATTCCGTAAACGAGAGCTTTTCATATGATCTCATATCAATGTTGGATCACCATCGATCCTTACAGTGATCGATGGTTGATCAAAATCTCGTAACACAACACTCTAATAAAACTAAACTGTAATTAAACCATATTAACATACGAAGTTCGCCAGGTTCAAATTCAACATAGGACCCGCTTGGGAACTCGTTCTTCCCTTAACGATATGGATCGACTTAACTTGAATTATACACAGATAATGAAGGTTTAAATTGCGTTCAGAAACATAACTTCATCCACTCATAACATCATATGTCCATTATATTGCCATCGATCCTATGAGGATCGATGGACAATAAACCACAGGAATTGTGAAATAATGAATTACGCAAAGCACCCAGAATTCTATATAACCGACATTACTATTACATACAAACACCGCAGATATTCCGAGGCATTTTAGCCTCAATACAAATCCTCACATTGTTACATCGTGTTCGCTCTGCCTCAAACATTACAAGCTCGCGGGTTATATAGAAATTACAAAAATCAGGAATCGTTTGAGCTTCCCAAATCTCTCTAATCACTCAAAGAAACTCTTCCTCTTCTGAAGCGCACACATGGCAGGCGCACATCTCAAATTGATTACATATTTTTGAACATCGGTTTTAAAACAAAATTCGCCCCATTTTCATGATTGTTCGCATACCTGGGTTTAGATTAGGACTGGAATTTGAATCGTTCAGATGCCCCTGCATTAGACTCTCGAGGCACAAAAATTTATGACCTCCTGGTCATATGTCTTCTCCAGTTGTCAGCAAGTCTAACCACGCCATCTGTGGAACTTCTCTTCATGATCTTCCCGTAGCAACATCTCCTGAACAATTCTCACCCGCATCCTCTACGGAATTGTCCTCTATGAGCTGCAACAAAACCTCTGCAATAGCAAGTCCTCCTTGCTACCAGATAGCTTCTCTCCTGAGCTCCGGCTTTCGGCATCTGTTGGTTCGCTCCTTGGAACCATTGAGCACTCCTGCTCTCGGCTGCTGCATCTTCTCACCTTCCCTCTTCTGCTACAAAAGGAAATCACCAGCTTACAAAAATTCACAAACTGTACCTCTTCTTCCTCTGTACGTGAACTTCTTCTCCACAGGAAATCATTTCCCTGCTCTGATACCACTTGATGCAGAGCCATTCTGGCTCTACCAATTTACCTCAAAACTTCGATTTGATCCTGAGACCTGTGGGTTTGGACCCACTCTGCTTCCACTGCGCCACTGATAGCCATAGTTATATATCGAAAGCATTTCACAATGATTTCTTTCAATACTTCATATGCTGAGAGTCAGCGTCTTGAGATTATATTCAACCTTTGCTAAGGTTTATCCGAAAACCAACCTTCAATGAAACTTCAAGTGGACTAACATTAAAGTCCTTGGAATTCTGCCCCCATGCCGAACAGTTCCATCTCTATTTAACTGGATGCGACTCTGGTCAATTCTCAACACAGTTTCAACGCACGATTTCAATTTAATTTAACTCAACAGTATCTATATACCGCTGCGTTCACATCTTTACATTCTTCGTCCATATTGCTTCAGGAAAATACAAGCTAATACAATTCGAATATGCTCAAGGATAGAGTTCTCCATTGATACAGTACATTCAATAGCAAAGCGTCCATTAATAAACTTGACAATTCCTATTGAATTCTCTACACAGAAATTAAAACACATTCAACACTGACTTATGGCACAAATATATAACTCAGGGTTTAAAAATAATCATTCGTAAATCTCGTCTTCTCCGCTTTAAACTATTGATCGACCTCAACCGATATCGGTCCAACCAAACAGAATTTCAATGCTAGATTTAACCATGCTCAATAATCATTCTGTCTCAACTCAAGGCAAACAGAGTTCGTTCAATTCATCATCTGAGTTACACAATGGCTTAATTACATTCAACCCGCCATTTCTTTAAATGACAGTTCTCATCCTGAATAGAAATCGGGATTCATTACATCAATTTCATAAACGAGAGCTTTTCATATGATCTCATATCAATGTTGGATCACCATCGATCCTTACAGTGATCGATGGTTGATCAAAATCTCATAACACAACACTCTAATAAAACTAAACTATAATTAAACCATATTAACATACGAATTTCGCCAGGTTCAAATTCAACATAGGACCCGCTTGGGAACTCGTTCTTCCCTTAACGATATGGATCGACTTAACTTGAATTATACACAAAGAATGAAGGTTTAAATTGTGTTCAAAAACATAACTTCATCCACTCATAACATCATATGACCATTAGATTGCCATCGATCCTATGAGGATCGATGGACAATAAACCACAGGAATTGTAAAATAATGAATTACGCAAAGCACCCAGAATTCTATATAACCGACATTACTATTACATACAAACACCACAGAGATTCCGAGGCGTTTCAGCCTCAATACAAATCCTCACATCGTTACATGGTGTTCGCTCCGCCTCAAACATTACAGGCTCGTGGGTTATATAGAAATTGCAAAAATCAGGAATCGTTTGAGCTTCCCAAATCTCTCTAATCGCTCAAAGAAACTCTTCCTCTTCTGAAGCGCACACATGGCAGGCGCACATCTCAAATTGATTACATATGTTTGAACATCGGTTTTAAAACAAAATTCGCCCCATTTTCATGACTGTTCACATACCCAGGTTTAGATTAGGACTGGAATTTGAATCGTTCAGATGCCCCTGCATCAACTACTTGGAATCTCAGACCTAGAACTAGTTTGACCTTCCTATACTGCCTTCATTCTTTTGAACACTATTTTCTCAATACTGTGTTTTATAGCCTTTCTCATCATAGAAATATCTTGATTTTCTAAATTCAATTTCTCCTCAAGATGTTGACATTCTGTCATTTCTTCTTTTTCCTTCATTGTTCTGTTTGTTACATGCTCCACCGTTGGTGATGAGAGATCAACCACTTCTTCAGGGACTTTGATTGTTTCAATAGTTTCTTGGACCTCCTTTCTTCCTTCCTTGAGCTTATTAGCATGCCTAGTTAAAGGCTTCCTTTCTTGAAAGATAAAGGCTACATTTTCACCCTCAAATTCAATTTTATTTGTTGACTTAACTTTTTTCTGTTTGTGTTCATCTACTCCAATGAAATCAGCCTACACAATTGGTGATTCCTCTATATCAAATGCATGAAGGATGTCATCTAAATTTCACTTTATCACTGGGTTGTCCTCTGTACCTGAAACAACTATTTTTCCCTTTGATGCCACTGCTTGGCTTCTTGTCACTCTCTTGATTTCCTGTAAGGAAAATTCTTTAGACACCTGTGTGTGGCAACCCTGTAGCTTTTCACAAAAATGGAGGCAACCTGCTTTGCTAAAAGCCTCCATCACTATTTGATATTAAATTATAGCCTTCACATTTTTAGGCTCATATCTTAAGAAATGTCCCCATTTGTGGACTTTCTTTTCCTCTGCCATGCTTCTTATAAAAAACTACAACTTCTCTTGAATCTATGAAATAGCCTCACTTGATTATGATATGAACAGCCTCGCTTGAGAATATGGAACAACCTCGCTTGATTATATTGAAGATATATTTTGCATAGAACACCCATAGGCTTAGCTTGACTGCTTTAGAGCTTAGACACATGTATGGAGGAAAATGAAAATGAGAATGACCAAATTAGTCAAGATTTTGAATTTGAAATGTCATCTCATAACTGAATGATGCCTCATTCATGCCCTATCATGACAATGATGACTGTAGGATGGGTAAGTGCACTGAATCTCATCACTAACTGGCTCCTCAAACCACATCCTAAAATTACTTTCAAACCCATTTTGAGACCATTATCAAAAACTGAGTTGACACAATGATGTTTTGAAATTTTTTTGGGTGATAACAAGTCTAACGGCAATCGTGATTCCCAACAATAAATGTTAGAAAAGGTTTTCATTGATGTCAATATAACATTATTGGATGGAAAATATTCTTGTGATGTCATAACACCATGTATCCCTACTCTTGATGAATATTCCCTAGAAATCATGATGATTTCCTTACTCTTGATAAAGGATTCCTTATTGATGCTCATAGTGAATCCTGATGAAGAAGCTCTCCTTGTGATGATCTAGCCCGTACTGTAAAAAATTGATGCATGTTGCATATGGTTAATGACATATCACTGCATAATCTTAATGACATGGTGACATTGATGGCACACATGATAACACATATGGTGATTACATGGACAATGAAGGAATTGGAGATCACTTGATGACATATGATGATTAAATAACAAGTGAAAAGATTACTTAATTCCCTAATGACCTCATTCTGCCCAAACACCTTATACATAAAAATTTTAGAACATTCATAAATAAAATCATTATTTTTTCACCTTAGAGGCATCCTATCAACTTGGCTCCTTCACGATCTTAAATAGGAATCTTTCCTCTTTCCAACGAGCCCTCACTCAGCCCCTAACTCCAAATAGCTTAAGATAAATTGATTTTTTAAGATATAATATCAAAATATTTTACCCTATCCGACCTACACTTAGCCACTCATGGTGGCCTCCCTCCATAAGACATGCCCATTCAATTTAAAGCCAAAATTTGTATAAATACAATGGTGGACTGTTCATTTTCAAAGATAAATTCGGTGATTAATTTAGAGAAAAACACAGAGCTCGGATCTAAGGTAATATAAGACAATTCAGGACATCAGAGATGGTTTGAAGGATTATTGCATGGGTTAAAAATCTGTGACAAGGAGTTGTAACATCAGAAAAAAAGCCTTCGGCCTATTGCAACCCAGATCAAGGGCTCAGATCCCTATTGCAGCATAAAATTGGGGTTGGGATCTCTGTTGCAACTCAGAATTAGGGCTCATATCTCTGTTGCAGCCTGTAATTAGGGATCAGATCCTTGTTGCATCCCAAAATTAGGGCTCAAATCTCTATTGCATCTAGAATTAGAACTCATACCTATTGTTTACACCCTCGGACCTGGACAAGCACTTGACAACTATTGTGGAGGATTTGTAATTCAACTGTGGCTCGGATTTTTTGGATTGTTGGAAATGCACTTGAACCTTGGTCGAGTAACTTCACAATTGTGGTGTTACATCTTGAGACTGATAATAATACAACCATATTTTGGAATCTTGAAGGGTATTTCTATGGTAATAAAAAAGTGGAGGATTGATGAAACAATAAATCCGTGGAGCTTGTATCAAAGTTATCAGTTACACTTTGAATTGTGTGAACAGTTAATTGGTGAGAAACTTCATATCTATGATCTAGCACACTTGTTTGTGGCTTAGTGGAGGACAACCTTTCATGTGGAAAGACAAGTTGAAGGAACTGGTACCTACATATGCACATAGTGACTTGAACACGTTATGACAGTTTTCTAATATTTTATTATAACGTGTGATGGAGTCATAAGGCTATAAGAATAACACTTAAATACATTCCAACACCTAGAAGAAACTTTGGAGACATCATTTAGGCATGTGTAGTCAATGATGGAGAACTGGAATTTGAAGAAGATTGGACTGGGTAGCACTTAATATTTTTGGAGAAAATTGAAGCATTGAACAGTGCAGAATTTGGAAATTCATTGAAGAAACCTTGAGGCATCACTAAATATAGTTTGGAGTTTGCTTGACACATCACCAAGCATTGTTGAAGACTCTTTCAATTTTAGAGGGCGGATTTATTGAGGACAGTGGTTTGTGGAGCTTATCTTTTTGGATTTTTTTTGTGGGAATCATATTTGGAGCAGTGATTGAAAACCTTGTAGACCTCTTTGAAGGATTTTTTAAGTATCGTTGAAAGATCATTGATGACTTAAGAAGTTTGGAGTATCCCTAGTATTGTTGAATATCCCTTAAAGTCTAGTGTTCAGACCTTGTGAAGATTTGTTGATTTGTGAATATATTTGGAAGACTTGTAGATTTTGGAGGTATTCATGAAGACCATGAAGTGATCATGATGTGACTTGAAGAATTTAATTAGGTACCATGAAGGACAACAGAGACACCTTCATGAGAAGAGATTGAGTTTTTCATTGATGACGTGATGAGAAGACCAAGTGAATGGATAGCTGAAGATTGTTGTCAAGGCTCGTTGAAGAAAACATTGGGAACCTTGAAGAACCGTTGAATTCATATTGAAGATTTGAAGCTGTGGCTTGGAGCCCTAGAGGATCGTTGTCCTCAAGAATCCAGGTTGGAGCCTGAACCAGAGAAGGGTTGGTACCCTTGGGTTCGAAGCCTCTAAATTCAAGGTTGGTGCCTTGGATAGATAGGGTCGAAGCCCTAGAGTTCGGAGCCTCACAATAGTCCAAGTTGGTGCTTGGAAATAGGTTAGATCCTGGAATATTGAATATTGGTGTCTTCATCTAGGTTTGGATCCCTACATCGATTGTACATATTTTATTGTATCTGTTTTATTGAAGAACATAATAAAATAATTTATTCTTATTGTTCATTTTTTGTTCTAAATACAAGTGATCTAACTGGTAAAAATAACAACTGGAAATAAATATTGATTCACCCCCACCCCCCCCCCCCCCTCAATATTTCCAACAATTGGTATCAGAGCCAGTACCTTAAATCAAAGCCTAACAGCTTGAAGGTTGATCATTAGAACACAAATGGAAAATCCAAGGAATAAAATATCCAATCCTCCTAAATATGTGTCTTCCTCAACCATTGAAATTGAAGTCAATCAATTTGTGAAGGCTCCTTTGTTCAATGGAAATTTTGATATATGGGAGGCAAGAATGAGAAATTTCTTAAAGACTCAAGGAATTGAATTTTGGAAATCAGTGATTACTAATGACACGATGGATGAAGAATCCAAGGAGTATAATCAAGAGTATTAAAGGCAAATTTTAATGGGTTACCAAATACTGTGAAGGACAATTTTGAAAAATGTTCGTCAACAAAAGTCATATGGGACAAAATTCATGATCTTCACTCAAAAGGAGCGTTGGAAATGATATATAGTCAAGAAGATGATGGAAAATAAGAAAGAGGTCCAAAATCCATCAAGGAAGCTAAAGATAAAAGAGATGACAACAAGGCTAAAGAAGACCTAGAAGATGAAGAGAAAAAAGAATACTTTGAAGAAGATCTCCTAAATAAACTTATGGCTTCCATGGAAGAGATTGAAAGTTTTAAGAAGGAAAATGAGGAACTTAAGAAGAAAGCGCAAGATGGTAACCAAGATAAGACAAGGAAGGAATTTGAATTTTTCAAGCTTCAAGTACAAGAAAGAGATGAGGAGCTCGCCAAACTTAAAGAGGAATTTCATCAAAACAAAAGAAAGCATCATGAAGAAGTCATATCTATAACAAAACAATTGGATAAGGCAAAGGAAATGGAAGAAACTTTGTCAAGGCACCTTGAACAAAGACTTAAGAGCTTGAAAAATATTGAAGCAGAGATTGGTCAATATAAGGAAGAGGTCTCCTCTCTTAAATCTTGGCTAGAAGAAAAGGATGAAGAAATATTCAAACTAAAATCAGACATCAATCTTCTCAAGGGTGAAACATGTGAAGCTACAAGAATAAAAGAAGAAATGGAGAGCTATCTAGCAAAGGATAATGAATAAATCTTTAGAATGAAATCAAATATGAACTCCCTTAAAATCGAAGCACGCGAAGCAAAAAGGATGATGGAAGAAATGAAGAAGCAACTAGTCATGAAAGATGAAGATTGTGAAAATTTTAAAAGAGAAATTCTCTCTTAAAAAGGAAGTTGACTTGATTAATAAGAACTTGAAGAGTTCTCAAACCCAAAATGAGATCCTAAGTCATCAAAGACCCCCCTTGATAAATCAGGTCTTGTTATGTAGGTGAACCCTCAAGCAAGAATGATAATTCTTCAAGCAACAAGAATGTAAGGAAGCCAGGAAGAAATGATACTCCCAGTTCCAACAAAGGAAAGAGTCAATATGACATTAGAAAAAACCCTACTCCAAGGAGATTTACAAATGATGTCAAGAATACAAAAGGAAATGAATATCATCAAAGAATTCCAAGGAAAAAAGACTTCAGAAGTACTTCAAGGAACTCTTCATCTCCTAGGTACCAAATTATAGTTCTTGGTTATTGCTATTCTTGTACAAAATTTTGTCACAAGGAAAAAGGTTGTAGGGCATATCACAAAGACCAATATAATGGTCCCCATCAATCTCCTAGAAGAAATTTTGCAAGAAGAAGTCATGATTTCTTATTCATGAACAAGATAGAGTGCTTCAATTTCCATAACATTGGACATATGGCACGTGATTGTAACTTGACTTGGGCCCCTACACAATCTAGAAACATGACATTAAACAAAGTTACACAAGTATGGAGAAGGAAGAAAATTCCCTCTGGAAATATTTTGAACACTCCAGGCAACAACACATGTGGTTGACTTGATGAAATCATCCGTGATATTCCAAGTGATTGATAATGAAACTCTTCCAAAATGATACCATGCATACATTTAGGGCGAGTCTATGATTCTTGAGCTTTGTTTTAGAAGCTCTCTGTGAAAGGGCCCTATGAAATCCTTAATGAGTCATACATGGATAATCATCTTTTGATAGATTGTCTCTCAGAAGAAACTCCATTGAAGAACATAAATCCCTTCTCATTCGATGGACCATTGTTGAAGATTTCTTCCATTAGATCACAAAGAAAGCAATTTTTCTTGAGCTAGAGGTGTTTATGTAGGCAGGGGAAGTTGGTTCATCATACAAAAAAATGCAAACACATATATCATGAACCTCATTTCCATAAGGAAGAGCACCATGATAGGGGGAGCAACATACTTATGAAAAATTATTATTAATGAAGAGAATCAGCTTGATAGGGGAAATATTTAGGCACTCTTTTTTCCATTGATGTCAAAGGGGGATAAAATGTTGGAAGGACAAGAATATTTCCATCAATGACAAAGAGGGAGATTGTTAGACAAGGTTGTCATTGATGTCAATATGGCATTATTGGATGGAAAATATTGTTGTGGTGTCATAACACCATGTATCCTTGCTCTTAATGAAGATTCCCTAGAAATCATGATGATGTCAGTAGGGGAATTTTGAGGTCTAAAATGGGCCTCCTAAGGAAAATGTACAATCAAAATTCACTTTATGAGAAACAATCACATTTTAGGGGATGACATCATCCCTGATGGTTGAGGTGGCATTGCTTGAGTTAAAGGTACTTACTTGTCACATTCTCAATGGTGGATAAAAACTCATGGTTAACCATGGTAGTGCTCTAAGTACTTTTAAAGTCATAAATTAAAGTACTCATAATAAATGTCATTTCACACTTTTTTAATAAAATAATATTATTGTCATTTCATATTTCACGAAAGAAACAATGCATATCCCTATACATTTATTATATTATTTTATTTTATTTTTATACAGTATATTAATTACATGTTATTGTACAATTTAAATAATAGAAATTTTAATTAATAGAATATAATATAATTAAGAATTTATAAAATTATATTTATATTTTATTTTAATTTATTTAAGTACAAAGTACAAATGCATTAGTTGCTCAATGATAATGACTTTTTCTTGAAAATCTCATTCTTATTTATAGTCACATCAATACAATTTTTTTATTAATTTTATTTTGGTACAACCTTTGAATTGAATTTAACTATGGTTACATGGATTGTGGTGCAAAAAGTGAATTGAAAATTCATAAATATTATTTTATTAGTTTAGCTATTACTTTATTATTTCCTTAAGAGGCCCATTTTAGACCTCAAAATTCCCCTAATGCCTTACTCTTGATAAATGAGTCCTTATTGATGCTCATAGTGAATCTTGATGAAGAATATCTCCTTGTGATGATCTAGCCCGTACTTTAAAAAATTGATGCATGTTGCATATGGTTAATGACATATCACTACACAATATTGATAACATGATGACATTGATGGCACACATGATAACATATATGGTGATGACATGGACAATGAAGTAATTGGAGATCACTTGATGACATATGATGATTAAATAACAAGTGAAGAGCTTACTTAATGCCCTAATGACCTCATTCTGCCCAAAAACCTTATACATAAAAAATTTAGAACATCCATAAATAAAATCATTATTTTCTCACCTTAGAGGCATCCTATCAACTTGGATCCTTCACCATCTTAAAGAGGAATCTTTCCTCTTCCCAATGAGCCCTTACTTAGCCCCTAACTCCAAATAGTTTAAGAGAAATTAATTTTTTAAGATAGAATTTCAAATTATCTTACCCTAGCCGGCCTACACTCAGTCACTCATGTCGGCCTCCCTCCATAAGACGTGACCATTCAATTTAAAGCCAGAATTTGTATAAATACAATGTTGGAATATTCATTTTCAAATATAAATCCGGTGATTAATTCAGAAAAAAACACAGAACTCGGATCTGAGGTAATAGGAGACAATTCAGGACATCGAAGATGGTTTGAAGGATTATTGTATGGGTTAAAAATATGTGACAAGGAGCTGTAACATCAAAAAAAAAAATCCACGGCCTATTGCAGCCTAGAATTAGGGCTCAAATCCCTATTACAACATAGAATTAGAGCTCGGATCTCTGTTGCAGCCCAGAATTAGGCCTCGGATCTCTATTGTAGCCTAGAATTAGGGCTCAGATCTCAGTTGCAGCCCGGAATTAGGGCTCAGATCCCTGTTGCGGCCCAGAATTAGGGCCATATCTCTGTTACAGTCTAGAATTAGGGCTCAGACCTATTGTTTATACCCTTAGACCTGGACAGTCACTTGACAGCTACTATGAAGGAGTTGTAATTCAATTGTGGCTCGGATTTGTTGGAATGGTGGAAAGGCACCTGAACCTTGGTCGAGTAACTTCACAACTGTGATGTTACATCTTGAGACTGATAATCATACAACCATAGTTTGGCATCTTGAAGGATATTTTTGTGGTAATAAAATAGCGGAGAATTGATGAAACAATAAGTTTTTGGATCTTGTATCAAAGATAGTAGTTACACTTTGAAGAGTGTGAACAATTAATTGGTGAGCAGCTTCAGATCTATGATCTAACGCACTTATTTGTGGCTTAGTGGAGGAAAACCTTTCCTATGGAAAGACTAGTTTTAGGATCTGGTACCTACATATTCACACAGTGACTTGAACACATTACGACAATTTTATAATCTTTTTTGATAATGTGTGATCAAGTCATAAGGCTATAAGAATAACACTTATATATAGTACAACACCTAGAAGAAACTGTGGAGGCATCATTCAAGCATGTGCAGTCAATGATGGAGACCTAAAATTTGAAGAAGGTTGGACTGGGAAGCACTTAATATTTTTGGAGCAAATTGAAGCATTGAAAAGTGCAGAATTTGGAAATCCATTGAATACACCTTGAGGCATCATTAAAGATAGTTTGGAGTTTTCTTGACACATCACCAAGAATTGTTGAAGACTCTTTGAATTTTGGAGGGCAGATTTATTGAGGATAGTGGTTTGTGGAGCTTATCTTTTTGGATCTTTTTGGTGGGAATCATATTTGGAGAAGTGATTGAAAACATTGTAGACCTCTTTGAAGTATTTGTTAAGTATTTTTGAAATATCATTGATTACTTAATAAGTTTGGAGCATCCCTAGTATTGTTGAAAACCCCTTAAAGTCTAGTGTGCAGACCTTGTGAAGATTTGTTGATTTGTGAAGACATTTGGAAGACTTGTAGATTTTGGAGGTATTATTGAATAGCATGATGTGACTTGAATAATTTGATTGGGTACCATGAAGGACTACGGAGACACCTTCATGAGAAGAGATCAAGATCGTCATTGATGACGTGACGAGAAGGCTAAGTGAATGGATAGCTGAAGATTGTTGTCAAGGCTCGTTGAAGAAAACATTGGGAGCCTTGAAGAACCGTTGAATTCGTATTTAATATTTGAAGTAGCGAGTTGGAGCCCTAGAGGATCGGTGTCCTCAAGAAACCAAGTTGGAGCCTGAACCAGAGAAGGGTTGGTGCCCTTGGGGTTGGAGCCTCTAAATGCAAGGTTGGTGCATTGGATAAATAAGGTAAAATCCCTAGAGGTCGCAGCCTGACAATAGTCCAAGTTGGTGCTTAGCAATAGGTTGGAGCCTAGAAGATTGAAGATCGATGTCTTCATCTAGGGTTGGAGCCCTACACCGATTATACATATTTTATTGTATCTGTTTTGTTGAAGAATATAATAAAATTATTTATTCTTATTGTTAGTTTTGTGTTCTAAATATAAGTGATCTGACTGGTAAAAATAACATTTGGAAATAAATATTGTTTCAACCCCCCCCAGTATTTCCAACATCCTACCCCTAATCAACCTTGGGAATCCATATCCATGGATTACATGTTGAGCCTTCCTTCTACTAAGCATGGCAACGACTGTGTTTTTGTAGTCATCAACATATTCTCGAAGATGGCCATTATGGCGGCCCGAAAGAAGGATATCATAGTAGAAGCCAATGCTAAACTCTTCTTTGAATGAGTGTGGGTGTACTTTGGGATCCCATTGTCTATCATCTCATATCAAGACCATAAATTCCTCAGTACATTTTGGTCCAGTCTCTGGTCGATGCTGGACACCAAGCTCACAAAGTCCACAACTTTCCATCCCCAAACCGATGGACAGACAGAGGTCTTCAAGAGGATGATCGTACACATTATGCACATGTAAAACTCAAATAATCCATGCAAATGGGATGACATCCTTCCCTATGTACAACACAGCTATAATCGGGCTCTCCACAGCTCAACCGACAACATCCCCTTTCAAGTGGGCTTGGGATTCCAACGGCTATTTCCCATTGACGTAATCATGCCATTGTAGCTACTCAAGCAGATTCAGCTCATGTCCAGTCTAAAGCTTACAAGATGAATAGCTTCATTGAGCACATTTAGCACATCCCCCAATACTTTCATGACATATTGGACAGTGCCAATGATAAGTACAAGCAGCGACATGATCATCATCGGGTGCCACACAACTTCCAGGTGGACGAGAAAGTTGTTATCACAAAATTGCACCTGATAGGCTGTTAATCAGACAACTTCATGTAACTGTTTCAAACCAATCTTGCAACTAAAGCTTAGCCTCTTCACTCTGAGAAGGCTCTCTCAAAGGGTTAATGATATTTGATAAAGATAAATCTAGATAGCTAACTCTACTTGGAAAAAACTTGCTTGTGATGTGTATAGGTTGAAAATAGTATCAGTCTACAAACATTGGGCTTGTGGAGTCAAATTTTCAGTGATTTAGTAGTAATTTCACTTGGCATGGAAGCTAAGGCAGGTAAGAGTTTTTAGCAGAGGTAAACACACATGAAATAGGAAATAACAAAGTCAATTCATCTATAAAGGAAGTCGGAGTATTACATGAATGAATTCTGAGTATTAAATATGAAAACCACTACAAATGGTACACATAGAAAATTTAGATAAGATAAGCACTAAAAAATCAATCAGAATCTCAGGTTGGTCGAGAAACAAGTCTCTGTATTACTGAAAACAGTCAATTTACATAAAGTTGCGATATTGACAAAAAATATCCAACCCTTGAAAAATTTGAATATCTGCCCTTTAATAGACTTGTTACATGATGAGATTATCTGCCTCTTGGCTAGATTCATTGAAATTTCCCTAATGACGCATTGCATAACAATACAACATCTACTTTAATGAGAAAATGACAGTTATTCTACTTGACAGTCCTTTTCCTAATAGGACTCAAACTGTTCATTATTACATTAACAACCTTATCTCCTAAAAATAGTTTCATCTTTGACAACTATTCCTTCACATGTTCGAATAGGCTGTAATGGAACTCATCACTACATGACATCTTAATTAACCTCCTCTAAATCTGGAAACAAACCCTGCTTTTTAGGAAAACCGGTTGTTATCTTCAATGAATGATTCGAATGATGAGTTGTCTTCATCTCGTGGTCCTTAAGTCGTGGATGACTACTGGAAAAGTACATTGAACCTTTGAAAGTCTCCACCTATTCAAAAATTCCCAAAAACCTGCTTATAAAGCTTCAAAATAGTACACTACAAAATTATGACAGTTTCGTAGTGTTACAAAATTGCCCTTTTCCATCAAAATTCTTGTCTCTTTAATTTGGTATTGTATTCATCATGCTTAGACACCTCTTCCATATCATTTTTACCTCTTGGAGACATCTCAAAGTGTTTCAAAATGCTAAAAGAAAGCTACAGTAGTTTCGTAGCGTTTTCCTGGTCTTCAAGCCTATGAACGCTACGAAACTACTGAAACTAGTGAAATTTCCAGATTTTTTGTCAAGCTTAAAAAATGTGTCTTCCAACTATAAAAACCTTGTTTCCAACATGCCATTAACCTTTAAAATCATAAACCATCTCACACTATTATTCTTGAGGTGTTTCTTCCTCATTGGTGATGAGTTGAGCAATTGGCTGCTCAACTACTGTCATTTTAAGGCCCTTTTTCTCCAACTCCTCATGGATTAGTTCAAGATGTTCCTGGAGGTCTTTAACCTGATCTTTCAACTTTCTATTGGTAGATTTCAAATGCAAATTCATTCTTCTAACATGTTTGACTTCTTTCCTCAATGGCATGGTCCATTTGATTAACTGTTGTGTATTATCTAAGGTCTTGGAAACACTTTCAACCTGCTCTTCCCAAATCTCTTTCATCTTTTCAAATTGAACCTTCTAGACATTATTTTTTCTTGCTTCTTTCCTCATAGCATAAATTTCATGGTTGGCCAACTTCAAATGTTCTTCAAGGAGTTCAAACTCTATTTTTTCTATTACTTTCTCCTTTCCTTTCTTTGACTTGCTAACTGAATATTTCTCTGCAGGTGATGAAAGATCAATGATGTCTTGTGGTGGATTGACTGTGTCAGTGGGTGGATGAACCTCTTTACTACTCTCCAATAGCTTTCTAGCATGACTTGTCATGGGCTTTCTTTCCTGGAATATAAAACTTGCATCCTCACCTTCCTCTATGTCCTCAACTTGGACTATAGGTCTCTCTTCTATGTCAATGGCATGTAATATGTCTTCTAAATTTTCTTTAGCTATTTCTTTGTCTTCTAAAGTCATTTTTTTTTCCTCTAAATCCATTGTTTGACTCCTTCTCATCCTTTAGCTTCCTTGTTTACTCACAGCTTGTTTTTGTTTTGCAAGTTTGACCACTTTTGATTTTTGTTTTGTAGACGGGACATTGGGTGTATCAAAACTCTGCAATTGCTATGTTTCCATCATAATTGGTTCACTTGGTTCTACTCTTGCTGGTTCACTTGGTTCTATCACCACTGGTTCACTTGTTTCTGCCACTAAGGGTGATGAGATACTCCTAGGTTTAGGAGTTCTTGTAGGAGTAAGAGCATCCAACTCTAAACCACTAACAAACAAAAATGAAGACCAGTCACTGCCTAGTCTTTGGAGCTCATCTAAAACCAGCAATTTAATTAAACCATAATGAAACAATGAGGTTTCACTTCCTTCTGATTTTGCTTGGACCCTATCTGCCATTTTTCTAGACTTCTGTGCAAATAGAAAGGCAGATCGGGAGAAATATTACCAGGAAAGTGCAGGAGAAGTTTGAAATAGTAAGAGTAGACTTTATGGCATCTCCCTTCACAGGTAAAATATTTCTGAATGATGAGCAGCAACTTTGAGTATTTATCCTTCATGCAAATTCTTGGAATGGCATTATTAAGATCCATTTCACTGTTTTTTGGCTTGATAAACTCCTTGCACTGCTCCATGTTGAACTTGAATCCTTTGAACCACTTCTCTTGTCCCCTTGGAATCCCTCTTGCTGCTGCAATGACCTCTAGTGTAATGGTGAGATTTAGCATCCCCACTTTGGTAGTTGTTCCACTGAAGTTTAAAGCAACTTCTTTGGTAACCTATACATGGCAACCTTGTAGTCTTTCACAAAACTATAAGCATCTTGTCGTTCTGAAGACTTCTACAGTTTTTGGGTCTTCATTGATCAGATTCATATCTGATGGCTCATATCTTAAACATTGGCCACCCTTATTTACTTTTATTTTTGGTTCCATAGCTTCTTTAGTGTATTCTCTGACTCGCTTGATCAGTGATATTTGAAAACCTTTGAAAACACTAGCCACGTATTTGGCTCAATGCAATAGCTCTCCAGAGCTCAATATCACGCAAATAAGGAATGAAGAATGAGAAATGACTGAATTAGGAAATATTTTGAAGTTTTATATTCACTCATAACACAATGATGACTCATACATGCCTAAAATGGTGATGAGGACTTCAGGTCTGACCATGTACCTTGATCTTTACCCTTACTGACTCAAATGGTATCTAACTTACCCTTTCCCAATGATTTTCTGACACCTAACAGCTAATTTTTCATGACAGACAGGAAACCTCACTTTCATAGCATGTTTAGTGTAAATCTGGGCATTTTTGCTACGAAAGTATTAGTGGTTTCGTAGCGAAAAGTGAAATTTCCCAGTGTATTTCACTACAAAACTGTGGTTTCTTGGCTAAAATGACCATTTCGGTATTAAAACCTTTGGATATGAAAACTGTCAAAAAAATATGAGTGATGTGACATGAGGGGATTTGAAAGTGAGTGGGTTTGGACCTTAGGGTAAGCTTAAATAAGAAAATTTTAAAATATTTCCTTAACGAAGTAAATAAAAAATGAACCCTGCAACCCTACCTTTGACACATGAACCTATATGAATTTGTCAAATGATGCTTCAGTTTTTTGAGTGATAATAGTGGATCCACTTGAGATGGTGTGCCCTAGTGGTACACCAAAGAACCAGTAGTTCCAGTGCTCCTATCCATCTTCTTGAAAACAAAAATTTTGAAATTTGTCAAGATTTCCATCAAACTCTAATGGCCTTCACCTCAGGCTCAAGCTTGATGATTCACCTTGTCATTATTAGCAGAAAAACATATAAAATGGAATATATACAATGGAATGAATGATCAACAGATTTTAAGAAGAGTAGTGCTTCAAAAACCTGCCATTGACAGGCCCTCTAGCACATGGTTGTCCATCCATCTCCTCCAAAAAGTAAGTGTTGTTCCCATGAAATGTAGCTACTCTAAATGAACCTTTCCAAATGTTCTAAAACTTACCATGTTTCCCCTTCTCTTTAATCCTAGCCTCCCATTTCAAAACCACATCTTAGATTTGAAAATTTTCCTCCTTGACCTTCTTGTCAAATGTCTTCTTGATTATGTTTTGAGATTGTTGATTACTATTATAGACTTCCTCCCTTTTCTCCTGCAATGCTATCAACTGATTAATCCTTGTTTGGATTACATTTGGCTCCTCCACCAATCCTTGCAGCAGCTTCATGACAGGTACTCCTAAGGATGTAGGAAAAATGGCTTCAGCTCCATATACCAGCTCATAAGGTGAAGTTCCAATTTACCTGTTTGTGCACACTCTATCAGCCCACAGAGCATACTTCAGCTTCAAATTCCATGACTTCTTATTCTCCTGCAACACCTTCTTAATAATCCTTGCAATGATTTTGTTAGAAGATTCAACAAAACCATTACCTTGTGGATAATATGCAGTATAATTCCCAAGAGTAATGTGATATTGATGACAAAAACTAATCAACTTCTTAGATTTAAATTCTTGTGCATTATCAGTGATGATCTTCATAGGGCAGCCAAATCTAGACAATATATTATTTTCCAAAAATTAAATGATAATTGAATCATTTTCTTGCCTAGTTGGGATTGCTTCAATCCACTTGGTGAAATAGTTAGTTGCTGTTAGAATCCATTGATGCTGACCTGAAGATGATGGATGAATCTCAAATATAAAATCTAGCCCCCACTATTGAAATGGCGCCTCAACATAAATAGGCATCAAGGTTAAAGGGACAAGCTTCTTCTTACCATAAAAAATATGGCATTCATGGTAGGCAGCAATCTTTTTGTAGACATATTTAAACATTGTAGGCCAAAAATACCCTGCTCTGAGAATATTATTTGTTGTAGCCTTCCAATATTGATGACCTCCACAATCTCCTTTGTGAAACTCCTCAATCACTTTTTCAGCCTCTTCTTCCAGCAAACAATTCAACAAAATACCACGGATATCTTTCCAATACATATTTTTCTCAATAATGTAGTACCTTAAAGGCTTTAACTTTACAAACCTTGCCTTGGACTTTGTTAGATCAGCAGGTGCTCTATGATGATGTAATACAAAAACAATGTATTTGTACCAATATAAAATGATGTAATTTTCCTCAATGGGGATTAGCTCTTCCTCTTCATCTGCAATTTCTGAAATTTCTACAATTAAATTCATGTTAAGATAGTCAAAGTTTGACTGTGCCATCAACTTTGCTAGACCCTGAACTTTGACCCATTTTTTGGGCTTGAACTCTATATCATATTCCAGCAAGTTATCAATCCATTTCCCCCCCTTACCATCAAGATCAGCTTGATTTAGGATGTCTTTCACAACAGCATTAGGAACAAAAGATAAAACATGTGAATGTAGAATGTAAATTCTGAAATATTTGATGGCCTCTCTAAGATGTTGTACTTCAGCTCAGAGTTAGCTAATGTCCTACTAAAAAAAGAAATGGGCTTCTCATTACCTTGTTTTCCTTTCTGCAACAAAACTCCAGAAATTGTATATTCTGATGCAAATGTAAAAACCAAAATTTCTTTTGAGAAATTCAGGCTGATCAACACTGGTGCTTCGGTGAGTGCCTTTTTTATCTCCTCAAATGAGTGCTTTTCTTATGCTTTCCACTTGATGTCAACTCCTTTCTTTAGCATCTTTGTTATGTCCTTTACAATCTCAGCAAAATTAGGAATAAACCTCCTCACAAAATTTACCTTCCAAGGAAAGACTGAATCTCCTTTCTGCTTCTAGGCAGATCCACTTTCTAAATTGCATTGACCCTGTTTGGATCAATATTAATCCCATATTTAGAAATAATATGTCCAAGTAATTTACTGAAGTTAAAGAAAAAAATATTTTAGTGGGATTGAGAGAAATTCCAAACCTTCTACACTTCAGCAGAATCTTTTCTAGGTGCTTCAAGTGATCTTCTTCCCTCCTTGAGAAGACTGTTATGTCATCCAGATAGACAACCACCATCTTGTCCTTCTCCTCAGCAAAAGCAATGTCCATTGCTCTCTGAAAGGTAGCTCCTGCATTCATAAGACCAAAGAGCATCTTAGCATACATTAATGTGCCCCATGGTGTGGTAAAGGTTGTTTTTTCCAAATCTTCCGGATGCCCAAGAATCTGATTGTATCCTGAAAAACCATCAAGCATAGACATCCTTTGGGAACCAACAATGTTCTACAATATTTGGTCCATATTTGAGAGAGGGTAGTTGTCCTTCAGAGAGGCTTTATTCAAATTTCTGAAGCCAATGGATATTCTTATTTCTCCACTATTTTTTCTGGCTAGAACCAAGTTTGCAATCCATTTTGAGAATCTGATTGGAACAATGATTTTGGCATCAAAGATTTTCTTGATTTCCTTCTTAATCAGAGGCATGAGTAGCGGATTAATCCTCCTCAACTTCTTCTTGGAAGGGTTTTCATTTTCTTTAATGGGAATGGTATGTTGAATGATGATAGGATCATACTTATTCAAATCAGCATAACTCCAAGGAAAAACATCTATGAAATTTTTCATCATCTCAATATAATTCTGTCTCAAATCAACTGAAAGAAACTTTGAAATTTTAATCATTTTTGGCATAGCTACTGTACCAAGATTACAGCTCTCTACCTCTTCATCATCAGCTTCTATCCTAGGAGACTTGAACACATCATTCTGATCAAAAAGCTTCTCAAGGGGTATGAGGCCTTTGGGTATAGAGTTGTTCTTCAGCTCTAACACTTCATAATTTCCCTTTGATTCATCAAGCATGTTTGCTGATCTACTTGTGTACTTTAAAACTCTTCTTTCAGCTCAATAAAGTTCTTTACTTGCTGGTCATCCTCAAAAACTTTCCAATGGATAATGTTATCAGGGATAGCAAGTCTATGGCGAACTTCAACCTCATATTTTTTAGTGGAATGTATGGGAATGATAAATAGAATTGCAAAGATAGCTAGGGAGTCTGCAACTGAGTTTTGGTCCCTAGCCTTAACAATGAATGAATATTCTTGGAAATTTTCCAACGTGTCCATGATTAAATTTCTGTGTGCCCTCATTCTCATATCTTTAGTTTGATACACACCCTCAACTTGCTTAATGACTAATTCTGAATCTCCACAAACAGAAATCTTTTGGGCACCCATTCTTTTCAAAATTTCTAAGCCCAAAAATAAAGATTCATACTCAGCCATGTTATTTGTGCAATAAAAATTTAGTTTGTAAGAGCATACTTTAATTTCATCATCTGGACTTGTGATCCAAATTCTTGCTCCTACCCCCTCTTTTCTTGCTGATCCATCAAAGTGCAACAACCACCAACCTTCCAGCTTCTCTTCACTAATTTGCTGATTTTTTGTTTGTTGATTTTCTGCCTGCTGATTTACAATTTGCTGATTTTCTGCCTTCTTTTCATCCTCTGCTTCATTAGTCAACTCATTGAAAAGAATATGAGATCCAAGTTCAGTATCAAGAGAATAAATTGGAAAGTTCTGAGGTTTATATTTACTACTTACCATGTAAGCCATTCTTGTTTCTCTATAAAGTCTCCTTTGCTCACCAAAAATAGGAATGGTGGCATAAGTTAGGTCCATCTACATTGTACCTTTGATCTTTGCTACCCATGACCTTGATAACAGCATGCCAAAATTAGGTGGAATGTCTGCTACCACAATGTCCATGACCATTGTCTTGGCAGGGACTTGTGTAAGACCAACAAAAACATCTTTTATTAAACCAATGCACTGAACTCTTTTTGAATCAAAGGAAAACAAATCCTTGTATGGTCTAGTAATTTCCAACCCCATCCTTTCCATGATTACTTTGGGCATAAGATTGTGAGAGGCTCCTGAATCCAACATGGCATTATGCAATGTCATGTCATGAATGCTAAAGCTAACATAAAAAGGTGGCACCTCCTCATTCTGCTCATCTTCTAATCTTGGACCCAAGTATATGGTTGGATGATCTTCTTGAATATTTAGAATATCAGCAGATTTTGGTTGTGAATTCAACATTTTCACAATCCTACTTATGTTTTCATTTACTTTAAGAATTTCTTCAAAAGGCACTGCGATTTTGATCTTAGAAATTTCACTCTCCAAACTGAAAATAGAAGCATATTTTTCAGTCTCTTTAATAGGAGGAGGACGTGGTGTATCTTTCTTGACCTCAGTAGCTTTAGGGACATCTTTCTTGGGTTATGTTTTGTTTGCAGTAGTTGGCACATTTCTGTTTCTAAGGTTTAATTGTTTCTACATCTCAAATATTACATGTTGATATCCCTTAAAATAATCAAATGGTTCCTCACCCTTATTTTCATATTGGTCTTACTCATTATGTTCTTCCTTAGTCAAAAATATGCCAGACATGTCCTCATCTAAGCAATGAATGGATTCTTCTGGAATCTCAAGTTGATCTTCTTCATCAACTAATTTTTGCTGAAAAGGAGGCCTTACTTGAGGTTCAGGAGGCTGATTTTTGTTTTCCCTTGGTCTCTGTTGGTTTTGAGGTCTTGTAAGTTGAGGTTTTCTAAACTATGGTTCATGTTATGCAGGAGGAGCAGAAGCATTCCCAAAGGCTAGCCTATCCATCAGTTTTACTATTGTTTTCATCATAAAATCAAATTTGTCATCTGAGGTGGAAGGCTTATCTTCTTCTTTCAACTTAGTCTTACCCATCTTGGAATTTTTTGTTGCTATCATATTTACCTCCACCTTCACTGCATCATTCTACATTTCAGCAAGTGAAGGGGATTCTCTCTCTCTCAGTAGTATAGAAAAGTGATAATCAAAAGCTTTAGCATATCTCATTTGAGCTAACACTAGTGGAGGTTTTAAATGGGCAAGGATAGAGTCATAAAATTTGTTAAATATTTTTGAAAATTTTTGGATAGTTTCATCAACAGCTCTTCTCAAGCTATTGTATTCAGTGAGGGATTTTACAGGGTTAGTTCTATTTCCCCACTTCCTCAAGAAGCTATCTTCAAATTCATTCCAATTATGTAGGCTTCCTGCAACAAGGGCTTTGAACCACTTCCTAAATTCAACGGTAAAGCTCCGAGAAAACAATCTCATCTTGACATCCTCATGGTCAAACTCCTCCCTATCTATAAAGTCATTGAATTGGTCTACTTTCTCTTCAGCTGTGATCTCTTCATCACTTCCCCAAGTTTTGATTCTAGCAAAGTATTTTCTAAGAAGGGAATTTAGGATAGTTGGAAGAACAAGAGGGGCATGCCTAGCAGGTGCAACAGGTGGAGGAGGCACATTTCCTACCATGATGAATGGGATTGTGGTAGTTTTAGGGATAGAAGAAGTAAAGGAAGAGGAACTGTTAGGGGGAGGGTTGTTTGGTTTTTGTTGTCCAATGACAATTGAACTCCAATCAGGAAGAGGAAAACTAGTTTTACTTCTCAACAAAATTTCAAAAGGGTCAAGATCCTTCAATTCTAACAGCAACTCATAAGTGACTACTTCCCAAAACTCCTCTTTATCTTTTTGTGTCACTAAAACTAAGGTATCAATACCTCTTCTATGTAGGTCTAAGACAATTTCAGTTAATTATTTTTCAATTTCAAACCTAAACAAAACTTCCTGAATTTTATCATCAAATATTTTTTTTTAAGGACTTCTTAAAACTTCAGAGGACAAGGATTTTGTATGTAATGGAGTACCTGATATTGCAGAAATTCCTTAACTACCTCTAGAGATGGTGTTTGGATTTTCTACAGTGGTAGGTGGTTCTGGGTCAGGATTACTCATCGTGTATCTCCTTCTCGAAGCCACCTTTGATCATATGAATTTTGAATGGAGTCACCAAGGTAGATGCAGCCTCGAATAGGTTTCTGAGCTCCTACTACCTTCAGAAGTTCATGTTCAAAATTTTGGGAAAGTATAATCTTCAGGCTCCCGACAGACGCACCAAAATGTTATCACAAATTGCACCTAATAGGCTTCTAATCAGGAAACTTCATGTAATTGTTTCAAACCAATCTTGCAACTAAAGCTTAGCCTCTTCAATCTGAGAGGGCTCTCTCAAAGGGTTAATGATATTTGATAAAGATAAATCTAGATGGATAACTCTACTTGGAAAAAAAACTTGCTTGTGATGTGTACAGGTTGAAAATAGTATCAGTCTGCAAACATTGAGCTTATGGAGTTAAAAATTTCAGTGATTCAGTAGTAAGTTCACTCGACATGGAAGTTGAGGCAGGTAAGAGTTTTTACAAGAGGTAAACACACATGAAACAGGAAATAACACAGTCAATTCATCTATAAAGGAAGTCAGAGCATTACATGAATGAATTCTGAGTATTAAAGATGAAAACCACTGCAAATGGTGCACATCAAAAATGTAGATAAGATAAGCACTAAAAACTCAATCAGAATCTCAGGTTGGTCAAGAAACAAGTCTTTGTATTACTGAAAACATTCCATTTACATAAAGCTATAGTATTGCCAAAAAATCTCCAACCCTTGAAAAATTTGAATATCTGCCCTTTAATAGACTTTTTACATGATGAGATGATCTGCCTCCTATCTATATTCATTGAAATTTCCATAATGACAAATTGCATAACAATAAAACATCTACTTTAATGAGAAAATGGTAGCTATTCTACTTAACAGTCCTTTTCCTAATAGGACTCAAACTACTCATTATTACATTAACAACCTTATCTCCTAAAAATAGTTTCATCTTTGACAACTATTCCTTCACATGTTAAAATAGGTTGTAATGGAACTCATCACTACATGATGTCTTAATTAACCTCCTCTAAATCTGGAAACAAACCCTGCTTTTTAGGAAAACTGGTCCTTATCTTCAATGAAAGATTTGGTTGTTGAGTTGTCTTCATCTCGTGGTCCTTAAGTCTTGGATTACTGTTGGAAAATTCCCTTGAACCTTTGAAAGTATCCACCTATTCAAAAATTCCCAAAAACATGCTTATAAAGCTTCAAAACAGTACGCTATGAAAGTATGACAGTTTTGTAGCATACTTTCGTAGCGTTACAAAATTCCCCTTTTCCATCAAAATTTATGTCTCTTTCCTTTGGTATTGTCTTAATCATGCTTAGACACCTCTTCCATATCATTTTTACCTCTTGGAGACATCTCAAAGTGTTTCAAAATTCTAAAAGAAAGCTACAGTAGTTTCGTAGCGTTTTCCTAGTCTTCAAGCCTAGGAACATTACGAAACTACTGAAAACAGTGAAATGTAAAGATTTTTTGTCTAGCTTAAAAAATGTGTCTTCCAACTGTAAAATCCTTGTTTCCAACATGCCATTAACCTTTAAAATCATAAACCAGCTCACCCTATGATTCTTGAGGTGTTTCTTCCTCATTGGTGATGAGTTGAGCAATTGGCTCCTCAACTACTGTCATTTTAAGGCCCTTTTTCTCCAACTCCTCATGGATTAGTTCAAGTTGTTCCTGGAGGTCTTTAACTTGATCTTTCAACTTTCTGTTGGTAGGTTTCAAATTCAAATTCATTCTTCTGACATGTTTGACTTATTTCCTCAATGGCATGGTCCATTTGATTAATTGTTGTGTATTATCTAAGGTCTTGGAAACATTGTCAATCTTCTCTTCCCAAATCTCTTTCATCTTTTCAAATTGAACCTTTTGGAAATTGTGTTTTGTTTCTTCTTTCTTCATAACAGTAATTTCATGGTTGGCCAACTTCAATTGTTCTTCAAGGCATGCAAACTCTGTTTTTTCCATTACTTTCTCTTTTCCTTTCTTTGACTTGCTAGCTGAATCTTTCTCTGCAAGTGATGAAAGATAAATGATGTCTTGTGGTGGCTTGATTGTGTCAGTGGGTGTATGAACCTATTTACTGCTCTCCAATAGCTTTCTAGCATGCCTTGTCATGGGCTTTCTTTCCTGGAACGTAAAACCTGCATCATCACCTTCCTCTATGTCCTCAGCCTGGACTATAGGAGTCTCTTCTATGTCAATGGCATGTAATATGTCTTCTAAATTTACTTTAGCTACTACTCTATCTTCTAAAGCCATTGTTTTGTCCTCTAAAGCCATTGTTTGACTCATTTTCATTATTTTTCTTCCTTTTTTACTCACAACTTGTTTTTGTTTTGAAAGTTTGACCACTTTTCATTTTTGTTTTGCAGATGGGACATTGGGTGTATCAAAAATCTGCAATTCTTTGTTTCCATCATAATTGGTTCACTTGGTTCTACTCTTACTGGTTCACTTGGTTCTACCACCACTGGTTCACTTTGTTCTGCCACTAAGGGTGATGAGATACTCCTAGGTTTAGGAGTTCTTGTAGGAGTAAGAGCATCCAACTCAAAACCACTAACAAAAAAATATGAAAACCAATCTCTGCCTAGTCTTTGGAGCTCATCTAAAACTAGCAATTTAATTAAACCATGATGAAAAAATGAAGTTTCACTTCCTTCTGATTTTTCTTGGACTTATCTTCCATTTTTCCTAGACTTCTGTGTAAATAGAAAGGCATATCAAGAGATATCTCACCAGCAAAGTGCAGGAGAATTTTGAAATGGTAAGAGTAGAATTTATGGTATCTCCCTTCACAAGTAAAATATTTTTGAATGATGAGCAGAAAATTTGAGTAGTTATCCTTCATGCAGCTTCTTAGAATGGCATTATTAAGGTTCATTTCACTGTTTTCTAGCTTGATAAACTCCTTGCACTACTCCATGTTGAACTTGAACCCTTTGGACCACTTCTCTTGTCCCCTTGGAATCCCTATTGTTGCTGCAATGACCTCTGGTGTAATGGTGAGATTTAGCATCCCCACTTTGGTAGTTTTTCCACTGAAGTTTAAAGCAAATTCCTTGGTAGCATGTACATGGTAGCCTTGTAGTATTTCACAAAACTGTAAGCATTTTTTCCTTCTAAAGACTTCTACAGCTATTGGGTCTTCATTGATTAGATTCATATATGATGTCTCATATCTTAAACATTGGCCACCCTTATTTACGTTTCTTTTTGGTTCCATAGCTTCTTTAGTGTCTTCTCTGCCTCGCTTGATTAGTGATCTTTGTAAACCTTTGAAAAAACTAGCCACAACTTTGGCTCAATGAAATAGCTCTCTAGAGCTCAATATCACGCAAACAAGGAATGAAGAATTTGAAATGACTAAATTAGGAAAGATTTTAAAATTTGATATTCACTCATAACACAATGATGACTCGTACATGCCTAAAACGGTGATGATGACTTCAGAACTGACCATGTACCTTGATCTTTACCCACACTGACTCGAATGGTATCTAACTTACCCTTTCCCAATGATTTTCTAACACCTAATAGCTAATTTGACATGACACACAGAAAACCTCACTTTCGTAGCATGTTTAGTGTAAATCTGGGCATTTTTGCTATGAAAGTATCAATGGTTTTGTAGCCAAAAGTGAAATTTCCCAGTGTATTTCGCTACGGAACTGTCACTTTCTTGGCTAAAATGACCATTTTGGTATTAAAACCTTGGGAAGTGAAAACTGTCAGAAAATTATGAGTGATGTGACATGAGGGGATTTGAAAGTGAGTGGGTTTGGACCTTAAGGTAAGCTTAAATAAGAAAAATTTAAGATATTTCCTTGACCAAGTAAATAAAAAATGAACCCTGCAACCCTACCTTTGACACATGAACTGTTATAGGTCAATTTAGGCACCATTCCCAATGACCTGGTTAACTGGACATCATCTCCAGAACCAATAAATAGGGTCTATCATCCCCTATCATTTCAGTTGTTTTATGCCCTAAGACAAAGAACAAGACAAATCATCCATGACTTTCATTTGCAAAGGTTTCCAAGATTTGAAGTTTATAATATATCATGTGAGAGCTCACCAACGCTGCCTCTAAATGGACTAAGTGTGTTGCATATGCAAGTAACCCCATTCAAGGGTGCTCTGCAAATCACTTCCCGACACTCAAGGGTGTGTTGGTCACATTGAGAGCGAAATTATCATTGTTCCGGAATCTCCACTTGGCCAGTGCCTTCTAGAAGAGTTCACATGTGTTAAACTTCGAATCCATGTGTTTGTTTGATACCTCTGAGACTGGTAACATGTATTGCCTATTATTAGAAATTCATTGATTGTAAAACTACCTTCAGCTCCTCTATAAATTGAGCACAGACCATAGTGTTTGATAAGGAAGAATTTGAGTAGAGAAATGCCGGTGGAATTTCAATTGAGGAAATGATTTGAGTGACATACTACTGGAGAGATGTGCATTGTGATGAGGTTGGGATGCTGCTGGAGATGGTGACAATAAATCAATCATTGTGTTGTAACATCCCCTTCTATCCATTAATAAATATTGTTGCTTACTTTCCCACATATGTATCTATATAAGCTCATGTATTTCATATTATGAATTCTTATTTGATGCATATGGCTCATGTTTTATTGATTTATCTGAATAATTTGAATAGAAAGTTGTGATATTGCTATCTTTTGTTGTTTAGTGTTCATCTTTGCAGAGAATATTTTGGCAACTTAGCTCAGATTTTAAGCTACAGCAAGAGCGACAGAAGGAGAATAGGAAGCACTTGGACTCCAAGTAAGTTCTTTGATCTATTATGTGTTTTTATTTACAGTTAGGAAAAGTATTTGCAAAGTCTTTAACCTGTTGTTCTAGATGAGCACTACATCTAGGGAAGAATGTTTTATCCATAATTCATAATTACGCATAACAAATTAGCGACTCCACTGGGGGAGTTTACCCTTCATCCTTAATGTATTTGCCTCTGATTTTCTCTGTTTATTCACCCAGTAGAATTTACTCAGAAATATTATGCTTTTTGAAATCCAAATTTGCATTAGAAGTGTGTTAAACAGTTGTATTTTTCCTTATACATTGCGCCCAACGCACTGTTGGACAAGACATAGTGCTTTGCATAGCACTGTCTCCCTTTCAGACCTACGTTGCAATGCACTATCTCTCTTTAGAGACTGCGTTGCCTCCTAAAACCATCCAAATTCCATTGAATTTGTAATTGCAATTTGTTTTCAGTTTGTTGTTTGTTGTGTTTTAAAGACCCCGATACCTCAGATTGACCAGTGACCTTACCTACTCCTTCCTCCTTTGAAAGAAAGTTTGTTCAATATTTATTTAAAGTGTTTTTCTTTATCATTGATGAATTAGTTTCAAAGTATTTTCATTGCTGCATTAGATCCATTTGCTTTTGAAAAGGAAATTGTCGTAAATTCTTCGTTTCCTGATAGGAGAAATTGTTGTTAAATTAGTCATTTTTCCTTCAAAAGGGAAATTGTTGTTTACTTTCTTCATTTCTCAAAAGTAAAAGGCATTTATTTTTATTGATTTGGTGCACTTAGTTTCTTTTCTACATTCATAACATTAAAGGAACTGAAAAGAAAAACCTGCATTTGCATGTAGTGGATTGTGTGTTTTGCAAAAGGAACAATTAGGAAAGTTGCATTTATTTTTGTGCTCTTTGATTTGTTTGCTCTCAAATTGATTGCTCTTTCCCTCTAGTAGCTATATTTTTCATTGAAAAAACTAAAAGTGAAATATTGCTTATCATTTTAGTTTTCATTTTAGGAATTTCCAATACATCATCGCGGTGAACCTTGAAAGGAAAATTGATAAACAAGATCAACTTAAAATTTATCTCAATTTACCTAACAAGGAATTGGAACCATAACGATAACATTTAGAAGGTCTAGGCTAGAGACGTGTTCCAGCATCGTAAAACATAGCAGTTGTCATTAACTTGTCTGCAATACACTCCTAGTGTGATACCTCACCCTACGTACGTAATTATATCGTAGCTCATCCACGTACTTTCAGGTATATCAGTCGGTGTTACAGTATAAAAAGTATAAAGGGGTGCTCTCACTATGTGGTTTCGCATCAAACAGCGCTAATACGGACTTGGGCCTCCACATGCCTTCAGGTATATTCTGGAGGACAACTTTAGGTTGCTATCCATCCATAGTGAACTGAGTCGGTCTCCTTGTAAATTGTGATACACCGAACACAACATTCGGGGAGATTGCTTGCCCATACTTTTTCGTTCACTAGGAGATATTATGCAATTCACAGTTTCTTGTTAAACCCTTTTGCCTAGAAATACACTTTTATTTTGTTTATTTGTTTTTGGTTAAAATAAATCAGTAATCGTGGAAGAAAAAAATCCTTTCCCCCGTCATTCGCGTATATTAGCATTGAAACCACCTTTACCACCAGAAGTTACTCCTGGTCGGTGAAGGCGACAACACTCTACCAATTCAAATACTATTCATACCTTTGGTGAAACATCATCTTCCCATATACCAGAGTTAGTTTAAGTTGTTTCTACACATCCCGGTTCATCTACTGTTGTCCAAATGGAGTCCTCACAGCTACCCGTGGTCACGATCCATCCAATCAGTGAGAACATACCTCTTGGACCCAACGTTGTTCAACTAGAATTTGATCCAGATCCTGTCTCCTATTTTCCAGAACATATGAATCTCGAAGTTGAATAACCGGAAGTTGTTCCTGCCTTGGTCATCCCACAAATTTCTGTAGCCATTGAGTCTCCCATATCACACAGTCAACCACCTAAAATATACTTTGGGCCTGATGGTGAAATACTTCCACCTGGTTTAATTTCGATTGAAGAAATCCCACAAGACGAGACACCTTTAACTCCAACCCATTTTGGGGAGGACCTTTACCTGTACGATTATTTTCCTCAATCACCACCATCTGCTTTTGTTGATCACGTTCCTCTTCAAAGTCCCGTTGATCCAAAAGGGTATACATTTTTCCAAGTAACCATGCCTAAACCAACATATTCAGTTGGGCCATATATTATAATTACATCAACACCTACCCTCGCTACCCCGTCAATGTTTACAAATTCACTAGAGTCATATTTTTATGGTGGCCCTATGGTCCCATCAGGTTATAAATCTTGATCTGGAATTTTCTCTGGTGCATCTTCAAATCCATGGACTTTACCAATGTCATCATTTGGTATTATAATTGGTAAACCTATAGTGAGTACTAAAATACTTTTTTCTTTATACACATCATCAGGGCAATATAAATTCGGTCCTTCTGGGTCTATTCCTTCAAGTACCATATCAACTAGACTCCCAGAATTTGGAGAGCAATATTTTTCATCTTATTATCCTCCTCATGTTGGGGGGAAACCTTTGGTCACCCACTATGATAGTACTCCATCACTTTTTGGTCTACCTAATGTAAAAATGAATGTTTGTCAATGGTAGCCCACTCTACCTATCCAACCACAAATGGTTGTACACTCGTATCAACCAATTTGACATGTTACACCCACATCATTTCCACTTTTTAATACATATTTATCCCTGTTACAGAATCAAAATGTTGTAAAACAACCTTATCAAGCAGGTCCTTCAACTCAATACTCTCAAATATTAGGTCCGTAGACTCCAAATCATTCATTTAATTTACAACAACCTATATCCAGAATCATTTATTCACAAGTTGGTTTACCATTTTATGGGATGTCACAGCTACAACCTGGTTATACCTATCAACCAAATCCAAATTATTCTAATTTGGGTTATAACATTGGTGGACAGACCCCTTGGCAGCCTCAGGCACAAATACATTAAACTTCATTTCAACAAGTATCATATCCAAGTTTTTTTCAACAAAATCCTCAAGTGTTTGCTTTTCAAAACAACCCCTATCTGGGTTACCAGCAACAAATTCCTTATGCTGGTGCTCAAAGGCCTATTGCTCAAGAAATTCCATCTTACCCTGGCTATGCTCAACCTGATCTTAATAGACAGTTTCCCTTTGTTGAAACTTTAGAGTTACCAGATTTAAATCGGCTAACCAATGATCCATCAACTATGCTCCTTGATGGCAGGTGATACCTCGCAAATTACCCTCGAATATTTCCTAAGTTCAATGGAAACCCTGGGGAAGACCCTTCGACTCATGTCATGACTTATCATTTATGGTGTTCGTCAAATTCCCTAAATGATGATTCTGTTCGACTAAATCTTTTCCAGTGTACGCTCACAGGTCTGGCTGCAAAATGGTATATTGAGTTACCTAGAGCTTCTTTTGATAAATTCACTGCCCTAGCTACTGTCTTTTTGACTCACTTCCAGTTACCCCTCAGATATGAAACTGGAACGGAACTCTTCATCAATTTCAAACAGACTAATGCTACTCACATCTCTGATCATATTCATGAGTGGCGTCGTCGTTGTAGAATGGTTAATACATTTGTTCCTGATCAGCTCCTAGTTGAGTGGTTCATTAAGTCCCTATTACCATCTATAACGGAGGATGTAGCTAAGGGTGGCGTCATCACAGAAGAGAATTTTATCGCTCATGCCCAATATTTAGACTTGATTTAAACTCAGTCTGGCACGCTCTATGAAAAAATTCCTAACACTTTGAGATCTAATTTTACTGTTCCTCCTCAATTAAAGGACTCTCATGCTGAAGATGGCTTGATTGGCACTACAAGCACACATCATACTACTACATCTGATCCTGCACCTTCTTCCAAAATTAATGTCGTGTCGTTTGAGAAGGGCAAAAGTGACAAGCATCTCGAAATTAAGAAAAAGGGGAAATCTAAGAAAATGCAAACTTCTAACCCGCGGGAAAGATCATCTGATCAATCATTTGGACCTAGGAAACCTCATTATCCATGCATAATATGTAATGAGGAACACTTTTTTCGGGATTGTTCTCACCACGTTGAAGTCTCAAAAATCATTAAGACTTCCAATGTGTTAGCTGTGTTGACAGATCTGTTTCCGAATTCGGACACAAATTTGGTTGCTACGAAACTAGCTTCTAGTTCCCAAGTACTTATGTTATCTGTCACAAAACCTTCAACAGATATTATGGTCTCAATGCGTAATAAATATTATGGTATTCAGGCCACTGATCAACCTACTACCTCAACTACGAATCCATCCATGGAATCAGTACCGCCTACTGCTATTCCTGAATTGACAATCAAGCCACCAAAGGGAGTGATTCACAAATCGACATATAATCCTCGAACAAGAGTTTCTCAAAATTATAATATAGTTGAAGATTTGGCTCAATCCCCTTCAGCTATGTTTGCTCTTGAGGTATTACAAAATTGTCCCTCCCAAAAACAGGCTTTATTGTTGGCTATTGGTGGAATTGATCCGACTAATTCCAATCTTGCCGTCTTTAATCATACGGGCTATGTGCCACAACTACCAGCAGAATTGGCATTCTCCATACAAGTAAATGTTCTCAATCACCTTGTTCATCGTACTATTATTGATGAGGGAGCATCTACATGCATTATGTCTCTAAATTGTTAGAAGTCACTTGGCTCGTCGCGCTTATCACAATCATCAACGACGTTGAAGGCTTTTGATGGACGTACATATAAGCCTTGTGGTATTATTAATAACCTGCATGTTGAACTAGGGAGAAAAATAATGAATGTTGATGTCAAGGTTGTTGATGGACCCCTTGACTATAATATTCTACTTGGAAGGCCATGGGTATTTTCAATGACTACAATTTTTTCTACATATTTTAGAATGATTTCCTTTCCATATAAAGGTACTATCACAGTCATTAATCATTTATCCTTCATTGCCTCCGCTTCACAGGTAACTGGAAGTGTTCTGTTTGTTCACACACCCCAACTAGCACTTCAGAACATTGGTGTAGGAATTTTAAAGGATTCCACTCTCATGGGAACCTTTGCATTACTGTCGCCCGCGACGTCGGAAAAAATTGCAGTTATAGAGACATGCTACATGATCTCTTCCACTCCATCTGGCTTAAGGGAGAGTACGGGTGATTCTGAAATTGTTACGTTGGATGAGTTTCTGCCTCCCAACCCTATTAAGCTGGCATAGCAATCAATCTATCTGGCATGTGTGGCGAATCCAAAATCAATGTCATCAATTGTTTGGGTTGATCATTCCTTAGAATTTGGTACTCCATTTGATCCATTTTCCTCAATTTTCTTGATAGATGAGAATATTTTAGAAGCCATGATGTCAGAAGGAGAACCATGGGAATATTATCATCATCGTTCCCATCTTATTGATTATGAAGAAAATCATCTTAGTGAACTATATCACCCATCAATCAAAAATTTCATTTCGAATTATTTACCTATTAATGCTCCGAGCGAAATATGTCAAATATTGAAGAAACCATTTCTATCGATATTTCAACCAAACCTAGCGTTGTAGAAAATATTCATGTCGGTGTATCTTGTTCTCCATCAAAACTCAAATCATATCGCTCTCCATTTCATGAATTCCGTGATGTATTTGCTTGGTCTTACAAGGAAATTCCAGGCATAGATACTAGTATTATTGAACACACTATTAATATGTATCCAGATGTCAAACCGGTGCGTCAACGGCTTCGTCCTGTTCATCCAAAGAAATCTGCTGCCATAAAAGTAGAAGTTGAAATTTTTTTGTGTGCTGGTTTCATTTACCATGTTCTGCTAACTGAGTGGGTTTCAAATATCGTTCATGTCATGAAAAAACAAGGAACTATTAGAGTGTGTGTCGATTATCGAGACGTCAACATTGCTTGTCCAAAAGACAACTATCCTACTCCCTTTATCGACCAGATTATTGACGATTGTGCTGGATGTGAAATATTTTCATTCATGGATGGATTTTCCGGCTACCATCAAATCAATATCTGCCTAGGGGATCAACATAAGAAAGAATTCATCTATCCCTGGGGCACATTCTCTTATAAGAAACTACCTTTTGGTTTAAAGAACGTTGGGGCAACTTTTCATAGAGCAATGGATTATTCTTTCAATGACATCAAGCACATTGTTCAACCTTATCTAGATGATTTACTTGCGCATTCATGAAATCAGAATGATCACTCGATGCATTTGAGATCCATCTTCTTATGTTGCCGACACTACAAAATATGCCTCAATCACATAAATGTGTGTTTTGTGTTGGTTCTGGTCATTTTCTTGGATTCGTAGTCTCAAAAGAAGGAATTCAAATCAACCCATTGACGGTTCAGGCCATTCTTGATATGCCTGCACCATCAAATTTACTTCAGATACAGAAACTTCAAGGAAAGGCTAACTTCATAAGAAGGTTCATTCCAAACTACACTGAAATGGCTAAAGGATTTACTTGAATCTTGAAAAAGGGGGTTCCCTTCCATTGGGACCAAGTTACACAAGCTTATTTTGATGTTGTCAAGGATACTCTTGTCCGAGCATCATTAATGTATCCCCCTAATTATCAAATTGATTATTTCCTATATATCGTCGTGGTTGAAATGACCATTATTATGGTTTTGGTCCAAGTAGAAGATGGAATTGAACATATGATCTATTATTTGAGTCGTAATCTCAATGATACAGAAGTTAAGTATTCATACGTGGAAAATCTTTCCCCACTATATCTTGCTCCAAAAGACCATTATCGTTTCGAATTGCAACCCCATGACTTATATCTTATCACGTCAATTACAGGGGGGGAATATTCAAAATGGATTTTCATTTTGTGGGAATTTGATTTGGAATTCATTAAATCCAAGTCAAAAAAGTCTTTAGTTTTAGTTGAGCTTCTCTGTGACCTTCCCTCTGATAGTACTGCAGCTACTTTGAAACCATCAATTCCTCACGAGTTTCTGTTTCTGATCAGATCATCTGATCCTTGGTATGGAGATTTCATCATTTATCTCCAAACTCAAACTTTTCGACCTGATACCTCTCGCTCTGAACAGCGACATATTTGATACCAAGCCAAAGATTATCTGATCATCGGCGATACACTTTATCATCGTGGTGTCGATACCGTTTTAAGGAGGTGCCTAACTCATGAGGAGGCTGAAAAGGTTTTAAATTATTGTCACGCTGGGGCTTGTGGTGGACATTTATCTAGATACGCTACCGCGTAGAAGATACTCTGCGCCAGTTACTTTTGAACTACAATATTTCGCGACTGCATCCTCGCTGTCATAAGTTGTCATGCATGCCAGATTTTTTATTGTAAAATCCGCAAAATGCCAGTGCCAATGCATCTTGTTGTCTCTGTGGGACCATTTTCGAAATGGGGTATTGACTTCATGACCTGTAACCCTCATTTGTCCAAGGGGCATGGTTATATTATTGTCGCAGTCGACTACCTTACCAAATCGGCCAAAGCGATACCTACATTCAACAACACAGGATAGACAGTTGCATTGTTTTTCTTTAATCATGTTATTGCACGGTTTGGGGTCCCGCAGGCTATAATTACAGATCATGGGAAGCATTTTTCGCAACCACATGATGACTGAATTAGCTGCCAAGTTAGGATTGTCACATGATAATTATATTCCTTATTATCCACAATCAAATGGACAAGTTGAGGCTATCAAAAAGATTCTTAAATGTATGCTTCAACAAATGATAGGAGTTCATAAAAGAAACTGGAATTTGATCATGTAATCGGCCTTGTGGGCATACTGAACTTCGGTGAGAAATGCAACCGGATTTACTCCCTTTCAATTGGTGTATGGTCTGGAAGCTATCTTGCCAATCCAATTTGAAATACCATCGTTAAAACTCGCAATCGACTTGTTACCTGACACCTCAGAAGAAGAAGCGCATCTTTTTAACCTCATCCATATTGATGAAACATGTCATGAAGCCCAATGGGCTAACGAAGCGCGTAAGAGACGTATAAAGGCGCAATACAACAAAAATGTCTAGCCTCGCATTTTCTCAGAGGGTGACTTGCTCTTGCTTTATGATCAGGAAGCTGATGTAATATGTACAAGAAAATTTGAGCCATTATGGCATGGCCCCTATATTGTCAAAATAATTCTTGCTAAGGGTGCCTATGAGTTAGTTGATTATGATGGAATTCCATTAGCGCAACCCATAAATGGGTTGTATCTGAAACGTTACTACGCTTAATCACGAGAGTAGTAATTTTTTGTATTATATTGTATATATATGTTGTTGATTTTCATTCACTGTCTTAGTTTATTTTTAGTTTTCTTGACGTTAGTAATCCACTTTACATTTCATTGCAGATGTCTGAATCTTCAGAACCATTTGTTGGATATGCTGATGGTGCTAGTCGTAGTATGCAGAATCTATCCTCTGCGGCATGGGCCATTTTTGCTCCAAACGGCGAGTTAGTGAGTTTTTAAGGGATTTGTATCAGTAGATTGATGAATAATATCGTTGAGTATAGCGCGTTGATCGAACTTCTCTCTAATGCCATTTCATTTGGTATTAACCACATACTTTTTCTCCTTATTGTTCGATATTTGTTAAAAACGAAAAAGGATTTGAAGCGCACTTTTATCTCTTTTTCGAGCTTCGATAACAGCGAAAAAGGAACCCCTAGAGTCTTCTTTCAGCTCTTTTCAGACTCTGATAATATGAAAATATTGTCAAGCACTTGTCTTTTTGAGCTCGTAAAATTAAATGAATTGATATCTACTCAGTATAAGTTTAACCCTTTTCCGGACTAAGATAGATTATTTACGAAAAAGGAATACCTTGGTCAAACATGACTGAAGAGGTTCTCTCAGATATTATTTTACACTTTTTCGGATATGAGTGACAACTTTACGAAAAAATTACTTATGGATTTTTCTTTCGTCCTCTTTTTCAAACTCTCTAAATATGAAAAAGGACCGGGCTATCACTGTCATTAAGTTCGTTAAAACATAAAATAGCACGGGCTTGTCGATCATGGAAAGAATCGAGTTTCATTCACCGCTAGACTCATTAAATTATTCACCCAAAGGGTTGAATTATAGATCAAGACAATTTTATCCTCCTCAAGCTTGTTAAAAAATAAAGAGGTACTGGTCGACAAATGACCGGGGAAATTTGGGAAAGTGAATAGAACTTTTTACGGTAGCAGGTCGTTCTTGAACATGACACTTCACTCCATCACCGTGATTGTTTGGGTTGGGTAATCTTCTTGATGGTTCATTCATACCTATGGTTCATCATACCTTCACTTCGTTTTTGGGTCAATGCTACCAACTCATCTCAATGTCACTGATATGTTCAAGAGAAGTCATCTAGTGAATACTCATCCTTCTGCAATACTCATAAACCTTCATTCTCATGAGAGTCATCCCTAAACATTGTTATATCAAGTCATACCTTTGTCTCTGAAATCAGTAACTCCCATTTCGCAATAAGGTCACTTCCTGTCGATGAAAAATAATTATCCAAGAAATTCACTTAGAAACATTATATTCCAGTACCATGGGTCTTGTTACAACATCGACAAGATCCTCGCTTCCATATTTTTGACCGAAATATTTTGTTTGGCGTTCGACATCAAGTCATCTATTCATGCCTTACAAAATGTACTGCAGTACCTTGATGGCCATTGACATCAATGGTGGTTCTCTCGTGTTTGTTAACAGCTCACATCATTGGCTGGTAATCAAACGATGTCTTTCCATGTTCAACTACAAATCGTATATTCGCATGGCTAGACTTGTACCTGAATGATCGAGTGAATGAGATAAGAATACCCCGGATCCAGTTTCAACCATCTGGGCTGTGATTTCAGGATTGTTGTACACATCATTTGTATGGTGACCTTACATACAGATCATCATCCGAACATGGGCCTATATCTGTAGGCATGTTTGTATTGGGAAACATTCCAATGTAGACGACTTTCTGAATTATGTGCATGTTATTAGATTGTTTATGTGCTAAACATGGGAATGCCTACCCTCAGCAATTATGATCAAGAGGATATATCATGATGTAATGTATTGTAATATTGATGCAGGTTGCCACTCTGCTTCATCTCTAGCCCATCACAGTGTAAAGCATCTCAATCAAAATATTGTTATCATTATTCTGATTTCATGCTTTAGGGGGGAATTGTTATAGGTCAATTTGGGCACCATTCCCAATGACCTGGTTAACTGGACATCATCTTCAAAACCAATGAATAGGGTCTAGCATCCCCTATCATTTTAGTTGTTATATTCCCTAAGACAAAGAACAAGACAAATCATCCATGACTTTCATATGCAAAGGTTTCCAAGATTTGAAGTTTATAATATATCATGTGAGAGCTCACCAACGTTGCCTCTAAAGGGACTAAGTGCATTTCATATGAAAGTAACCCCATTCAAGGGTGCTCTGCAAAGCACTTCCCGACACTCAAGGGTGCGTTGGTCACATTGAGAGCGAAATTCTCATTGTTCCGTAATCTCCACTTGGCCAGTGCCTTCTAGAAGAGTTCATATGTGTCAAAATTTGAATCCATGTGTCCATTTGATACCTCTGAGACTAGGAAAATGTCTTGCCTATTATTATAAATTCATTTATTGTAAAATTACCTTCAGCTCCTCTATAAATTGAGTACAGATCTTAGTGTTTGATAAGGAATAATTTGAGTAGAGAAATGCTAGTGGAATTTTAATTGAGGAATTGATTTGAGTGACATGCTACTGGAGAGATGTGCGTTGTGATGAGGCTGGGATGCTACTGGAGATGGTGACAATAAATCAATCACTGGGTTGTAACCTCCCCTTATATTTATTAGTAAATATTGATGCTTACTTTCCCACATATGTATCTGTATAAGCTCATGTATTTCATATTATGAATTCTTATTTGATGCATATGGTTCACGTTTTATTGATTTAATTGAATAACTTGAATAGACATCTGTATTATTTCTATCCTTTGTTGTTTATTGTTCATCTTTGCAAAGAATATTTTGGCGACTTAGCTCATATTTGAAGCTACAACAAGAGCGACAGAAGGAGAATAGGAAGTGCTTGGACTCCAAGTACGTTCTTTGATATGTTTTGTGTGTTTATTTACAGTTAGGAAAAGTAGTTGCAAAGTCTTTAACCTGTTGTTCTAGATGAGAAGTACATCTAGGGAAGAATGTTTTATCCGTAATTCATAATTCTGCATAACATGAACCTCTATGACTTTGTCAAATGATGCTTCATTTTTTTGAGTGATAACAAAAGTGTGCCTACATTTACATAAGGAGTGCCTCGTTGGACCCCACCTCAAGCTTCTCCCACTTCGATATGGCCCATACACCATCACCAAGGTTGTAGGGGAAAGTGCCTTTGAGCTCAGTATTCCACCATTCCTTGGTTTGCACCCAGTGTTCAATGTGAACCGCCTTCAACCCTACTTTCCACCTCTACTGGACACATCCGACATGGTAGAAAAAATACAACCAATAAAGTTAAACCTAGACTACATGGAATTAGCCACAACTGATCGGATCATGGAAACATAGATCAATAACACCCTCCAGCAGAGGATCCACCTATACCAAGTTGTTAAAGCAGGAAAACTCCTTCACCAAGGAAAATGGTTCACCAGGGACCAGGTTCAACATAAATTTCCCTGCCTCATGGAGGCTCTACACGCAATGGGGACCACTGATTCCTAAGGGGGGAGGAATGCTCCAAGTGGATATTGGTGGCCACCCACCTATTCCACCTGTTCAGTTTCTTCAGTTTTCTTGTTTACTATTTTTAGCAATTTACGAGTCCTGAACTTCCAGAGCAATTTTGACCCCCTAAATGGTGTTTTTTTAAGGTTTGTTGCAGTTCCGTAGCTAAAGGAAGGAGACTATAGGGTAAACACGTGAAGGTGGGTTACACTTTTGTGAGAAACGTGGGTGGAAAATTCATTTTTTCCAATATTTCGGCCGAAGTTTGTAAATTATTTCAACTGAACTAATTCTGTCTTTTACATTGACGACGTATTGACAGCGTGGGTAAACAGATTTTTGGCCAGGGATGGGAAAACCGGCAACAAAATTTCGGTCGAACTATTAGTTCGGTTGGACTTTTGAAATGAATTTGGTCGAACTATTTCTTATAAATATACCGACCCAAAGACCGAAAGAGGTTTTGGACTTGTTACCATTTTTTTGTTACTGTTGTCTAATCTTTGTCTTGCTATTTTGTTGTTGCAGTGGTGTTTGATTGTACAGAGGCTTGTTGTTGCAGGGGCGAGGAGGTGAGAAGCTTCATGTTTGTGTTTATTTTTTTCTGTATTTTTGTAGGTTTTAATGTTTTTCTCTATTTTTTTTTTCGCAGGTTACAAATAACTTGCGTCTTCGGCGATCTCCTTCCTAGTTGTGGCCTGCCTCATCATTTGCTAACATTTGTTATCGTTGTGGCTTGCCTCTTCGTTTTTTGTCATTGTGGCTTGCCTCATCATTTTTTGTCGTTTGTTTTTGTTGCGGCCTGCCGCATCGTTCGATGTCGTCACGTCATCTCCAGGTAGACTAAAAAACTCCTTACCACAATGAAAATAGATTACCACCAATGAAAAAAAATTCAATTCAAAAAAAAAATCGCGAGTATACTTCAAAAAATTCAGTTATATGTTTCAAAATTTACCGAATTTACTTGGAATCTGACTGTTGGTTTAGCTTACCTTGGTAACTGCTCCTTTTCTCTGGGTTATGAGGAACATAAGCTACAATCCATTAATAAATTTTTTTGACTATTTAAACAAACAAAAAACCAATTTTTATCTCCCATTTTCCCACTTGATGTCTCCCGCATATATCATCTCTGCATTATGAACTGAATACCGAATCAAATTTTTATGGACAGTTCGATCGAATCGAACGAATTGCCAAATATTCAAATTTTTTTTACCGATTCAGCCGAATTTGGTAACTATCCTTAGGATTGGTTTCCTTTCCATCTTCTTTATTTTATGAAATGTAATCAGAATGGTAGCATCTTTCTTGTCACATTGGAAATGCTATGAATTTATTTCATTGTCCACTTAGTCCAACCATTGCAATTTCATCTTTTTTTCAAGTTTACTTCAAAGATATTGTATATAATTTTATTTCAATGTTATAAAATTTTGTGTCTGGTGGGTTTAAACCTTTTGTGTGTGCATGAATTAACATGTATATTAGAAATTTCTTCAAATTTTATTGGCATTTCACTCTTTAATAACTAACATTGTTTGTAATTAGTGTTGGTTAAAATGTATTTGAAATTCTGTTTGTTAAAACAATCCATAAGTTTTCACTTGGAATGTTAATAGTTTGAAAGAATGTGACTAGTGGCTTCAAACAATAGGAAAGAGAATGTCTAAATGAAGAAGTTATACATGAGAGTAAAAAACCCATGGATTGCAAATGGCTGATAGCTTTGTTATTTCCTTCAACCTATGCAAATCTAATATCCTTGTGTTCTTCTTATGAGCACCAACTCACAGCTATGTTACTTCTTAAGCTTGTAGGTTGTATTTTTGTTCTGTTGCTTCCTCAGACCTTTGTTAGATTGTCTTTGTCTTTCAGTAGAGTGTTTTTTTGTGGTTACAGTGCCTATCTTCCTGAATACTGCTTGCTAAGCTAAAAACTAAGATTTTCTTTATTATTCCTAAACTGAAGCTTCCTAATCTAGCTAGCTTTATAATGCCTCAAAGAGTAGAGTTGTATGTGTTTTTCTTGATGGGTGATAGCTCTGTTCTTTCCTTCAACCTCTACAGATCTAATATATTTGTGTTCTTCTTATGAGCACCAACTCACAGCTCTATTCTTTCTTAAGCTTATAGGTTGTATTTGTGTTATGTTGCTTCCTCAGACCTTTGTTAGATTGTCTTTATATTTCAACAGAGTGTTTGTTTGTGGTTACAGTGCCTATATTCCTGAATACTCCTTGTTAAGATAAAACCTAAAATTTTCTTTCTTATTCCTGAAATGAAGCTTCCTAATCTAGCTAGCGTTCTAATGACTCAAAGAGTAGAGTTGTATGTGTTTTCCTGATGGATTATAGCTCTGTTCTTTCCTTTCCTGGTAGCTCTGTTCTTTCCTTCAAATTTGCAGATCTAATATCTTTGTGTTCTTCTTATGAGCACCAACTCACAACTCTATTCTTTCTTAAGCTTGTAGGTTTTATTTGTGTTATGTTGCTTCCTCAGACCTTTGTTAGATTGTCTTTGTATTTCAGCAGGGTGTTTGTATGTGGTTATAGTTCCTATATTCCTAAATACTCTTTTCTAAGCTAAAACCTAAGCTTTTATTTCTTATTCCTGAATTGAAGCTTCCTAATCTAGCTAGCTTTCTAATGACTCAAAGAGTAGAACTATATGTCTGACTTTTGACATAACTTCATCAACCACTACCACTAGTTGTTTAAATAAGTGTATAAATAATTTTTCACCCCTTTCCACTTATTACTTCAATCATAAGTTTCTATGTGTAGATTTTAGGCCCACCTCACTAGATGATGTGATGGTTTTATTGTAATTGAGATGATTAAATTACTAGGATTGAGGTTGGATATTTTAAAAAAATTAACCAAACATTGATTTAGTGATAATTTTCATTTTTTTGGACTCTTATGCATTTAAATTGGTTTCTTCGTGGTTTTTATGAAGTTTTTTTGAATCACAAAAAGTTTCTATGTCTTAGAGTTATGTCTTTTAGGTGAAAACATGGAATTTCATAAGATATTGTTCCTTTCAGAGGGACTTACAAAATATTATAGCAATTGGAAATTGATTTCCTGGTGTACAATGGATTGAAATGGCTAAATATGGTTGATTCATGTGTACATAAGAGCTTGTTTGATTATTAGATATCACTTTTCCTCAAATAATTGAAAACAATATGTTATATGATGGATTCTTATAGATTCCTTATTGTCTATTTCCTGTAGTAGATGTACACAAATTTATTTGACTTAAAAAATCTTATAGCAATTGATTTCCTTGTGTACAATGGATTGAAATGGCTAAATATGGTTGATTCATGTGTACATAAGAGCTTGTTTGATTCTTAGATATCACTTTTCCTCAAATAATTGAAAACAATGTGTTATAGGATGGATTCTTATAGCTTCCTTATTGTCTATTTCCTATAGTAGATGCACACAAATTTTCTTCTACCTTTTTATAGAAGTGAAAAAAGATTGATTCCTTATAAGTTTATATAGTTACATTAGATACCTTTGATAGTGGTTGGAAAAATGAATACTGGAAATATATATGAAGTGAAATTGAATGGCATTCTATGAAAAAGGTCAAATTCATGTTGACTATAGTTTATCATTTTATGCATTTGGAGGCATGATGTTAATAGGAATTATTGATAGAAATGGTTTATTCAAGTAATCAAAACCCTTGGATTCCTACCATAATGCTACTATAGGTTTTCCACTGTATTCATATTTATGTTGTTGCTAACCATTTTTTATTAATGTACCTAAATTTACACCTTCCATGATGATTCCTCTCCTAGTGTTGTCATTTACTTTTCTAATCTTGTAAAATGTTAAAATTGGAGTGTTTTATGATGTAATGGATATTACTAATCTAGATTATGTACATTTACTTTTCTAATCTTGTAAAATGTTAAAAGTGGAGTATTTTATAATGTAATGGATATTACTAATCTAGATTATGTATAGTGATATGATGATAGTGTGTAGGTTGATGTTCAAGTTATAAAATTCTTGTACATATAAAGGATGAACAATTGTACAAGCCAAAAATGTCATTATTATATTATTAGATGAATAATATTACAAGCCAATAATGACATTATTATATTATTAGACAATCTGTTAGGTGTTAAATCATACTTCTTATTAAGGACATAACTAATGCAAGTTGAAAAAAAAAAATAATGTTCTTAGCCTATTTATATATGTCAAAGTAAAGGTTTCTAGATGTGATTTCTCCCATAAAATTTAAGGCAAACCATGTACATGTCATTTCTCCCACAAACTCATCAAGTGTGACTTTTGACATAACTTCATCAACCACTACCACTAGTTGTTTTAGGAAGTGCATAAAATATTTTTGCAAACTTTAAGGCAAACTATGTACATATCATTTCTATGTCATTTCTCCCATAAAATTTAAGGAAAACTTTTAGGATAACCATGTACATATATGCCATTTCTCCCATTTCTCCCATAAACTCAAGGAAAACTTTAAGGATAACCATGTACATGTCATTTATATGTCATTTCTCTCATAAACTTTAAGGCAAATTTTAATGATAATCATGTACATGTCATTTCTCCCATTTCTCCCATAAACTCAAGGCAAACTTTAAGGATAACCATGTACATGTCATTTCTCCGATAAAATTTAAGGCATTTGCTAGTGTTTTTGGAACCATGTACATGTCATTTCTATGTCATTTCTCTCATAAACTTTAAGACAAACTTTAAGGCAAACCATGTACATACATGTCATTTCTCCGATTTATCCCATAAACTCAAGGCAAACTTTAAGCATAACCATGTACATGTCATTTCTATGTCATTTCTCCCACAAACTTTAAACTTTAAGGCATTTGCTAGTGTTTTTGGAACCATGTACATGTCATTTCTATGTCATTTCTCCCACAAACTTTAAACTTTAAGGCATTTGCTAGTGTTTTTGGAACCATGTACATGTCATTTCTATGTCATTCATCCCATAAAATTTAAGGCAAACCATGTACATGTGTCATTTCTCCCATACATGTGTCATTTCTCCCATAAAATTTAAGGCATGTCATTTCTATGTCATTTCTCTGTCATTTCTATGTCATTCTCCCATAAACTATAAGAAAACTTTAAGGCAAACCATGTACATATCATTTATCCCTTAAACTCTAGACAAGGAAAACTTTAAGGCATGTCATTTCTAGATGTGATTTATCCCATAAACTTTAAGGCAAACCATGCACATGTCATTTATCCCACAAACTCAAGGCTTTCTTCCAAAAATTCAAGGAAAATTTTAAGGCCTAAAAACCTTGGTGAGAACCTAAAGTGACTGAACTTCCATAGGATTTGAGTCTGCATGTTGAGTGTAAACCTCTACAAGTTCTAAAGGCAGAGTCTGTAAAGGGCCAGGCAGCCTCTGGATCTCATCCTTTCTCAAAGATAACATATCCAGTAAATTCCCCTACTGTCAATCTCTGGAACAGATCTAAATAGAAGTTCTTCATTGTAATATCCATTTATGTATATGCCATTTCTCTCATAAACTTTAAGGCATTTTCTAGTGTTTTTGGAACCATGCACACGTTATTTCTATGTCATTTCTCCTAAAAAATTTAAGGAAAACCATGTACATGTGTCATTTCTCCCATACATGTGTCATTTTTCCCATAAACTTTAAGGTAAACTTTAAGGCATGTCAATTCTATGTCATTTCTCCCATAAACTTTAAGGAAAACCATGTACATGTCATTTCTCCCATGCATTTAAAATAAATGTTAATTTAATATATTTTATTGAATTTGTTTTTTTCAGGGATTAAAAAACCCACTAAATATGGTTGAAAAATGGACATTATGCATAGATGTCTCTTGTTATCTCAATCCGAGGAAAGTAGTGATTACATATATGCTTTGCAATATTGCGACTAACAAGGTCCTCCAAAGGAAAATGAATATACCGAGAAGAACAAAAAACAACGAGGTATATTATATTGCATTGATAGAAGGCTTGGGAACAGCTAGGGAGTATGGATCAAATGGAATTTCCGTTTTCACCAATTTTGAACTTGTGTGCAACCAAATGAAAGACGTGTACCAAGTTAAGAAGGAAAGGCTAAAACAACTGCATAGAAAAGCAAACAATATTGTTAAACAATTTCAATTTTTTAGTATAAGACATTTTGAAAATGTTAATAAGATGTCCGGTGATCTATTGTGTGTGGCAATGCCAATTCAAGATTCATCTGTCAAAGATGAATTAGTATTATACGGGGCAATGCCAATTCAAGATTCATCTCTCAAAGATGAATTAGCGTTGAGACGCTCTCCTTCAAAATTTATTGATGGACATTGTAACAGATATTTGATATGTGTGTTTTTTACTTATAAATGTGTCATTTTTAATGACCATGTCTTTTTTTCAATTATATACCAAGTGTGCTACCACCATGTAAACCGCAACTTGGTGAAATTCACATTTTTATAAAATTAAAATGTGAGGAATTAAAAAAAAATTGTTTAAATTGAGTTTCACACATCAATTAGTGCTTTGAAAGTTGTGTTTTACATATTTTGTCTACTAAATTACATTAAGTTTTTGAAATCTTTTGAATTTATTTTAAATAGTAATTTAAAATTAATTGTAAATGTCCATTGTAGATATATCCATATATATCATGGAGGATGAGAGGTGAATATCAATAGAATCCCATGCCTCTACGAGAGATGGGGATCATGGATTGAGGGATGTTCATGGTATTTACATAATCTTATCTCCATACACATGTGTGTATATATGTAAAATTATTTTTATTGACTATATATATAATTTTATCCCGTGTACATACATGTATACATAAGGAATTGATTTTTTATCAATTTTGTGAGTTAAATTAGTTTTTAATAAGTTTTATTTTTTATTTTTTAGGAGTTAGGAGGACAAGGGTGTCTACTCCATTAATGGAGCATGACCATGGTTCACACAATCGTGGTATGGTTCACGCAATTTAATCAATCATATGTACATGTATTTATATGTATGAATGTATTTTTGAATTGATTATAAATTCATATTTTTTTATGAAGCTTCCTTCTCGTCACGCGAGGTTGGTGGTGGTACACACTCACCTGGAGGCCCATCAATAGGTGGTGGCCAATTGCATGAGGGTGGTGATATGCATTCCCTAGAGGCCAATCAATGGATGTTTTTGTTGGTTCTCAACCAATCGGTGGTCGTTATGGTTCTCAACAATCTCGGGGTGGGCATGATGTTGGTCAATCATATTGAGGTGGTCATCAATCTGAATATTATTTTCATTCAATTTGTACAAATTTGTTTGCATATTTTTTTATTTATACAAAATTTTATATATTGATGCAGAGGGTGAAAATGTTGCTCCAAAAAGACGCAGGACAGAACGTGTTATTCAAGAAGAAGGTTGTACAGCAACCACAACTTATATGTCTAACATTTCCGATATACCTTGGGAATCAAACGTGCAGCAATGCACGTTACAAAGACCTGTTTCAACGTCTTCATTCAAAATTGAAGAGAGATCTTGTGTCTTTGAAACTCCTTGCTGAGAGTCAAGAAAGCTTATAAATAGTTACTCACACTTTAAGAGAATTAGTAGATGTGTACCTAAGGCTTGGGTCAACCACTGATACTTTTGTAGAAGTGATGAGAAAAAGAAAGGAAACAGTGATGGGTCCCGATACATGGGAAGTTGTTAAACAAAGAGTTACAACAGAAATGGCCAAGTCTATGTTTAATTTCAAATAAAGGCTAAAAAGAAAGATGTTAAATGTGAAATATTTCAAGCACCCTGATATAGCTAGCCATTTGTATGATAAGCACCTTGCTGCCTATGTAAGACTCCCATGGAACGACAAGGTTCTGCTTTATTTTGCAAAATTATTTTATGCAGAATTATTTTCGGAATGAAACCCAATTATAATGACCTTCCCTCTGAATTTTTTGGTCCTGGGAAAGGGTGATTATGTGACCGTAGGGGCGCTAAGCATGATGTTGGGTTTCCTCGCCCTGAGCCACCATTGGTTATTCGACCTCTTCGTGTCAAAACTTTGCAGCCAAATATGGATGCCACTTCTCAAATTAGTCGAGAAGCAAGGGATGCCATCATTGACAATGTTCAGAGTGGACTAAGTGGAGTTGATGTTTGTTTGAATCGACAAAGAGCACGAGAGAATGCACGTGCTAATTTTGTGTATCATACAGATGATGATATAGACAACATGAGTGTTTAATATCTCAGAACATATGCAAAGAATTGTCACAATGGTTGGCAGGACCTAATTATTCATGAGCAAGAGGACATGGGATCGATATGTGTTAATGGTTAGGGTGATTATTTTAACACATGTACAATTTGTAATAAATACATATATACATATATTTATTTGTATACATTAATCTAACAAAAATGTATCATATATGTTAACACCATTTGCAGTTCTCACGCTTGATGAACTAAGATGTTAATATCACGGTCGAAGCCTCTGGTTCACACAATCAAGATGGTTCTCACCATCAAGATGATATGTTGGAACATGTTAGTGTTTTTCAAGTGAACATAATGATGTACAATTATTTTTTATCTATTATTATATATATCGAAACATGATGACATATTTTTAAAATAAATAATTGTGCAAACATGTACATGTATATAATTAAATTTTAATAGATTTTGATTCCGTCCAATGTTTTTGGGATGGAGGTACCTTCTTCTTCCTTGGGAGATGTGCCAAATCCACCATCACAAGTATGAAAAAATTTTCACTTAAATATGTTTTTAAATTTTATATTGCAACTCAAAAGTTTCATTAAAAATGAGATCTAGATCTTGAGTTATTTTATAGTTTTAAATTTTTTGAATTTTAGGTTTCTGGAGATTTTCTTTCAGAGCCACCTTTAGGAGATGTGCCCAATCCACATCACAAGTATTCAATTTTTCACTTATATGTTTAAGTTATAATTTATAAATTGAAGTTCAAAAGTTTTATTATAAAATGAGATCTAAACCTTGAGTTATTTTATACTTTTAAAATTTCTGAATTTTAGGTTTTTGGAGATAATTCTCATTCTCCACGTACTCTAGCGATGGAGTGTATGATGGAGATAGGAACATCCACACCATTTGAACAAGTTGTCTAACCTTTTTTTTAATATTATTGAAAATTAGTTTATATGCATTTTCATTTGAAAATTTTTAATATATATATATATACACACTTGTACATGTATATTGAACAATTTACTATGGAAGATGTTACTGTGGAGGATGTTTTAATGGACAAGCAACAAAACACAATGGAGGGGAAACCACATGAGGTATTGCATGATTTTTTTTTACATGAAGTTCTATATTCTCACTCAATTTTAAAACATTAAAATTTTAATGTTTTCACATTTTGTATAGGTTCCCCATTCTTCAGTTGATAGTACAAGGAGGCTCGGGACGCTACTAGGAAAGACACTGCATCCATCTCCATTTGATTGATGATGCACGCGCTACATTTTATTTGATAGATAGTCTTAAATTTACTTTTCTATATAGATAGTTTTATTTATGCAGTCATATTTAGTTTTCTATATAACTTGATACTTGTAACACGATACATTGTTATGTATATTTAATTTTATTGTTCATGATATAAAATTTGGAAATATTTTACTTTTTGGATATAGTTGAACTACATTTAATTTTATCAAGAATGATTTTAAATTTTGGATAGCTACATTTGTCATGTGATCACATGTTGCAATATAATGTTTTGTTTTTAAAACTCAAGTTGTTTTGTTATTTTTTAAATATAAAATGAATCTAGATGGAAATTTCAAATTACAAAACACATGTGGTACATGTTATGCATTTGAACATGTGTGAATGTTATATAATTAGGACATGTGTATTAAAGGTGATATTTAGGTACATTTTAATATATGTAAAACTAATTGAAGTGCAATACATATCGATGTATGTATATAAAAACAATAGCACTATACATTGTTATATATTTACTTTTATTGTTCATGATATAAATTTTGGATATATTTTACATTTTGGATATAGTTGAACTACATTTACTTTTCTCAAGAAGGATTTTCAATTTTGGATAGTTGTTGCATCTGGCATGTGATCACATGGTTTGATATAATGTTTTGTTTTTAAAACTCAAGTTGTTTATTTATTTGTTAAATATAAAATGAATCTAGAGGGAAATTTCAAATTACAAAACACACATGCGGTATCTGTTATGCATTTGAACATGTGGCAATGTTATATAATTAGAATGTCTATTAAAGGTGATATTTAGGTATATTTTTCATGATCATACATGTCATTTAAAACAATCATAGATGTTTTTACATATTTAATTTCATGAATATATGAAAAAATGATTGAATTACTTTTGAATATGTGTAAAAATGATTGAATTACAATAGATATTGATGTATATATATCTAAAGATAGTCATAAAATTCTAGATGTTCATATATGTGTCAAATGATCACAAAATTTTAAAATTGCATTAAAGCATATATCCAGTACACAAAAATTTCCATTAATGTAGATAGAAAAGCTACTTTTAGATTATAGAAAACTGGAAATTACAAAACAAGTACCACAAATTTTGCATTCAAGAATCAATATTATAATTTTCTTAATAGATGTCTAAAACAAAATCACAACTTAAAATTTTCATTATATCAACTATGCTAGATACACATACATGTACATTTTGCAATAATGACATTATGACAAATTTTAGGTCAAATAATGTATGAAAATGTGTAAGACCAGATAATCTACATGTGTATGTGTACATGTGTATAAATTACTCATGTGCGTGTACAAAAAAATGTACATGTGAAAATGTTGGTACATATAACATAACATATACATATTATAATAATTGTAAAACTTAAGAATGCACAAAGAAAAGGATAGTTCAATTTCTAGTGCGTTCTGTAAGTTCTAAAAGATTAATCCAAGAAGAATATTTTTTTTGGGTAACTCAGTCAAAAAAATTCTAATGGAATGCCATCTTCAATGATCTGTTCATGATCATCTTTTGACATTTTCCATTTACTAATTTTCACTTTTTTCTTTGATTGAAATTCTATTAACTTTATGCATGCTACACAGACCAAGTGATTATATTGAAAACTTATCACATCACGTTCATAGTCTTGAAAGTAAACAAAATCGCGACTTTGATGAGTTTGTTGGGTAAAATAACCTTTCAGTATAATAGACCCTTTGTCATATATAAACCCATTATATATAATTTCATCTTTTGTTCACTGCAACACACCAAATAATACTTCACATTTCCTGCATGGGTAGTAGGTGCAACTACATCAAAAACATCTCATACACAGTAAAAAAAACTTAAATAATTTTTTATCATAATTTACGTGAAAATTTAACTTTAAAACTAATGTGTACTTTATTTTATTATCTATTTCTAGATCTCTATCATTTGAAAGCAATTCAAAATTTTCCTTCTCTAACAAGATTAAAAACTCCATCACCTTCAGATGATACTATAGTCTCCTCTGATTGCATTTCTTCAAATTTTACAACAAACATTTTTCCCTTTGTATTTAGTTCCGTATGTTGCCAATATTTGTACATACATTTTGTTTTCACAAACACCATTGAATTCTATATTGTCTATGAAAACATGACAAAAACAAGAATATTTTCTTTTATCAATTGCAAACACATTTTCGTACTGCTTTGTTTTAATTGAATGCAAATTTTGAGAGCCTTTTATTATTTCAACGTCATCTCCAATCAATATATCTACATCTTGGACCCCAATATGCCAAAAAAACCTATACATAAAATTCAAACAAGAATGTAAATATGTTATTCAAAATACCATCAAAGATAATTATTGTGATAAATAATGTTTAAAATTAGAAATCCAATAAAAATTAGATCATGTACATATTAAAGTTCTATATATATATATATATATATATATATATATATATATATATATATATATATATATATATATATGTACCTATATGTACTTACTTCCTTGGCCGGTTAATCTCATGGAGTAGTGCACCGATGCACCATCAAAAAAATTCTTCGACTTACATAATTTGGTTTTGCAGAGTGGTCCATTTGATATCTTCGAAGTGTTCGTTTTATACATGCCCCCGCACAATCATGTTATACTTTTCCATGACCAGTCTCAAAGAAATTTCAACAATGTTTAATGTGTATTTTCATATGAAGATGAAAAAACCAAAAAATGACCGTAAAGATTTGAATTGACATGCGCATCCATCCGACTCATATCCAATTATTATTCAATTTTATTTGATGAATTTTCAAGGAGTCATAAATCTTTTCAAAATTATGTTGTACAAAAATATGTATCACATGTACGATCGTCACCGATATAAAGTGATATTATTTAATAAGATTTTGATTTTCGTTGGTACTTTCTATATCATCAACATTTTTTTTAAAACGTCTATATAGAATATGAACAAGCATGGAGAACTGGGTCTGAATGATAGTATTCATTCTGCATTTCTTTTGTGGAACAAATGTCTATTTCTCTCGCAAAATAAAACTATTGACAAAATGGTCCCTCGTGGAAAAAAATTCACGAGATTTTTTTTGATTGCATGTCCCTCGCCATCGAGCTCTATGGGAATGCTTGGTGTCTTTATAAATTTTCCCCTCAAAAATTTCTCAAAAAACACTATCACAATGGTAAATCAATTTTTTTAGCACTTGTAGTACTACTTAAACCAATCCATGTATGAATATATTCATATCTCTTCCATTTCACTTTTATGTTGGACAATGGTTGATCATTTATATTAGTACAATATTTTTTTTTAAATAAATTCAAATTTCCACAATCATCACATTTTTTACCACTAACACATTTCTCTTGGTAAAATAATTCATGGATTTCTCTTACACATAGAATTTGAGATATGAAATCATGGATAGTGTAATGAGGAGGTGAATATTTCCAAAATGTTTTACGAAAATTAAGGAATGTGTCATAATATAATCGAAATTCCACATGATAACGATTAATCAAGTGTTGTGTACAAGTGATGGGACGTTTAACATACCATGGTTTTTATTGCACCAAAGAACTAATTGAGACATTAATTTCATGATTTTTATTCTATGAAATTGTTGAACAACTCTATCCGAGTGGTGTCCAAGAAATTTTTTTTCATGTTCTTCTTTACTGATTTCATGCTATTATTCTTTGCATCACATCCCTTTCTTTTGGTGAAACACATTAAGTTTTAGTCAAATATTCATATATTATTTTTTATAACATCTTTTCCAAGTCTATTTTTGTATGGTTTCCTACAAATAATTGTCCAACAATCGATTTCATCATTTACATCTATTTGAAATTGAAATTTTCGATGTTTGTGCAATTTTTTTTCATGAGGCTCCTAATGCTTGTGCCATAGATTTTACCAAGTGATTCTCTTTAGTACATGATGAAACCACTGCCACTTGTATTGCTCTATGTGCATCTAAATCACTTTTCTTTCTAGATCTTCCAATTGAATTTAGAGCACTATTTATATTTTGTGTCACATTTTCCTTCATTTTTTATCTTCTTCTTCTTCTTCTTCTTCTTATTTTAATTTTTTATTTTCGAATAGCGAATAAAGTCATACCTTCTTTTAATTTCTTTGATGTTAACATACTTTTCAACATTTGGGCTTGAACTTCCACATTTTCATCTTTGAAGAACGTATCGATAATGCGCTTAACATGATATTGTATAACATGGTCAGATTTTTGTATCTCCATATGTGTCGGTCTAAACATTTTCTAACATCTCATCATCAATATTGATTTCATCTGTACATATTAGAATTAAATGTACATAATGATTTTAAATATTCAATAAACAATTAAATTAATAAATATGTATAATTTCAATAATACAAATTAAACATATATATACATACATGGTGATTCAATTTCTTCACTTGAATTTCTTTCAACATTTTCAAAATCTTCAATCATTGGTTCAATATCTCTTTCACTTTCTCTTTCAAATTTTTTTTGTCTCCTCATCAATGTTTTGAGGAATATCTCTCTATGTTTACATTAGAAAACATTTTTCATATTAGTTCATCAAATAGAAATTATGTTTCATTATAATACACTAGTCAAATCTTAAATATAAAATTTATAATATTTACATTTACATATTTGCTTCAACTTCTAGTTGAGATTGATTTTCCCTTTCAATATTTGAGTGTTCTTCTCTATTTTTTTTGTGACATTATCTCTCATGTTCTCTATGTTCGATCATATTTTCTCTTACAATACCTTTTAGTATGAAGCTCAAAAAAATTCCTTCAACACCCTATAAAAGAAAAACTCACTATCAAAATTTAGACAAAAAACTCAATTAAAAAAAGCATTGCAAAATATTTAATTGCAAAAAAACACATTTTAGATTTTATTCACAAAAGATATACTTGAACCCAAAACACTTTCTCTAAAAAAATGTCACTTTAAAAAAATACCTCCAAAAAGTGTCATTTGAAAATAAAGCTCAAAAAAGTCTCTAAAAAACATGTCACTTTAAAAAATACCTCCAAAAAATGTCCTTCGAAAAATTAAGCCCGAAAAATCCTCTAAAAAAATGTCACTTTAAAAAATACCTTCGAAAATGTCATTTGAAAATTAAACCCAAAAAACCTCTAAAAAAATGTCACTTTAAAAAAATACCTCCAAAAAAAGTCCTTTGAAAATTAAGCCCAAAAAAATTCCTTTGCAATTTCAGCCCAAATGAAGAAATCTACGAAAATATGCGAAAAAATAATAATTCCATTTTTGGCTATTTATATAGTTGTGAAATGTTTTTTTTGGAGGGGCTTCATTGAATTTTCCGTCGGTGTAATTTGCAAGTCGAAAGTTTGGCCGAGACGTTTTTTAAAAGGTTTAGTCAAACTAACACATCCGCAACTATGCAACATCTCGTATCCGAACACATTTATTCAACTTTGGAATGACTAAACTTGATCAAAATTTTTGGAATTAACTTTCCGAACAAAGATAACCATTTGCAAAATTCAATCTATTTTCAGGAAATATAACTTTTATGGAAGTCCATGGATATTTACTAAGTTTAATTAATTTTGTAATAAAATGGGTGAAAACAATTTCTCGAAGGTCATTATGATTCGAGTGAAATCAAAATTATGTATGTTCCAAAATACACCGTAAAAAATTTGAAAAAATTATGGTGCATTACATTAGTCTTTCATCCGTAATATGTAGTTTTTTGATTTTTTAGTTTATAACTAATATGTTGAGAAACTTTACATGAGCCGAAACATATTCAAAATATGGATTTTTTTTCATATTGACTAATTCAAAACATTCTAGTAATTATGATTTGCATTAGTTTCTTTCGTAAATATAACAATGCCAAAGTAGACTCTCGTTTGTATTGTTGTAACAATTTTTTTTTCTCAAAAAACACAAATTTTTCAAAGAATACACCAACGTGTTTCAATATGATTTCTTATGAATAATTTGATTGTTAAAGAACACACACTAAAATAAATGTTAAGTTGACATATCTAATGTGAATAAAAAAAATTCCAAAAAATAAGAGAAAGCTAATAAAATTTTTTGGCAAAGTTTTATTTTATCCTAAAATGAAAGTCTAAACAATTTTTTTTTGGCTCACAATAAGTTGAATAACAAACAAAAAAAGGTATTTTTTTTCTCAAAGAAGGGCAAAAAGTGTAACTCAACTTCACATTTTCACCCATTTTTTTTCTTTCATATTTTTCACCTTCACATTGTGAGCAAACCTAGAAGTGAAAGAGAAGCTTCTCAAGAGTTTTTGAGCTTGGCCAAGGAGTTGGCTACCCTACATTCATCCAAACACACCTTCATTACACTTCCCCTATGATTTTATCCACCATTTTTTTACCTCGCATTTCCCTCGATCGTTTCTTGTAACAATTCGAGACTTTCATGTAGCACTACAGAGAACCCGTAGCAACACTTGTAATAGCACCGATGGGGCCTCTCCTTAAGCCGAGAAACCATCATCCACCTCATATAAACCGACGAAAAACACCCACACACCTTCAACCCCTGCACCCATGAGTTCAATACCTTGCTAAACCACCTTAGCACTTTCTTCTCCTTCATCGCAAAACAATGCATTTACAAGCATAATTAGGTCATTATTAGATCCATGAGTAAAAACATGATAATTAAAACATGAAGTAGACAGAGTATTTTTTAGCCATTAGGCCCAACAATGTTTGATAAGGTTAGTTTTCTTACTACAATTTCAATTCAGAAAATTACTTCATGAAAGATGCCTAGTTTTCTTCCATTTCTTACCATAGCTAAATTTGTACATTTTGTTCATTACAAAGTAGCTAGATGTAATTTATTGTTGTACAATAGTTATTTGATTTCTTATAGATTAATGGATTTGAATCACTTGTATCCCTAGGTCTAATTTCAAAATTGTGATTGAATTCATTCGAAACCCGCAGAGATAGCACCCTTTCATAGGACTCGGAAGAGGATGACATGAGTAGAATGCATCTTCCGTAGATATATTACTATCATCTCCAAGTTTGTATGAACCATGGGTTGATAAATTAAAGTAAAGTAGCCTCCGGGAGTTGTAGCATTCCCTGGTGCAATACCAGGTCTCACCACATGTAATACTCACAACATATATAAACCTTATCAAGATAACATAATAGTGTATGAAAAACCTAATAATAATTGAATTAAACCTTAATGAACCTAAATCAATATATAATCATAAGACAATGAAATGGAAAAAAAACAAGAGTAGGATATATATTATTCAATAATGAGGGAAGACTACAACCATAGAGTATTGCAATCCAACCTCCTCCAACTCCTAGCTCTTCAACCTCTCTCTCAATCATCAACTTGGAAGAATAATAGTGAATTAATTCTATTCGTGATTTCAATAGGCTAGGCTCCATTATATATGCAATGGGAGGCTCTCATCTTACCAATTTCTTCACCGGTTCACTTTGGGAAAAAAAATCAAGAGGGTGGAAGATGTTTCCTCTACTTTATTTCTTTCTCCCACCTTTTTAGTCTTAGTTACGATAGGAAACATCTGTCTATGGGGTTGAGCCACTATTTTCCATCTTTTCGCATCCAAATTTGAGTAAACCATGGAGATTTTATCCGTTAACTCATTATTTTTACTCGTGGGCTATTGAAACTTGGATAACGTGGCCATAATGAAGATACAAAGTGATTACGGGTTAGGGTAACATAGGTTATTAGGTAGTTTCCATCATTAACACATTATTTTTTAGGTCTCTAGGGGTGTGTTACTATGGAATATAGGCCTATAATCATGGTTTTATTCGAGACAAAACATGTGATTCTCCCGTGAGATGAGGAGGAGGTGTTTTCCAATCTAACAGTGTAGTATTGAAAAATATAATATAATGGTAAATAAATAATATAAATGGTTATGTTCATTTTGATAGTGTTGGTGCTTAGTACCTACCGTTATGCAATAACTAATTTATAAAATTAAATAAAATCACAATTATATGTGTGTGTATATATAATTTTAAATTAATATAATATTAAAAAACTAATATAAAAAATATAAGAAAATTAAAATTAAAATCAATTATTTATAAAATATTTTCATTTTTAAATGTGTGATGTTTTTTGGGTGAGTGGTAAAAACACTTGAATACCTAATATATATTATATGGTTTTCTATTTTAAGGCCATATCGCTTAATCACTTAGTGATGTAGGGAAAAGTGCTTGGATGATTGAAAAAAAACCCTGTCGAGTTTTTCCCTGGGAACCTACAAAAGACAAAGTAAGGGATCTAAAGTTGCGAAGGTAAGAGGAATTAAATGATACATAAACAAGACTAAAACCGACAAAAATCATGGTGAATAGCGACTTGTTTTTTCCTCTTTTGAATGTCCGCTCGAGCACCGAGTGTAGCAAAATAAGAGTCCTTGGCTAACTCCAAGAATGAGATATGAACACAATATATGACACACGTAATATCCACAACATATATAAAATTTATCAAGCTAACATACTAGTGAAAGAAACACATAATAATAATTCAGTTCAACCTTAATGAACATAAATCCACATCATACCACCATAAATATCACTATATGGTAATAATACCATGAAAGGGAAAAAAACAAGAGTACGATATATATTATTCAATAATGAGGGAAGATTACAACCATAGATTGTTCTAGTCCAACCTCCTCAATCTCCTAGATGTTCAACCTCTCGCTCAATCATCAACTTGGAAGTATAACCATGCATGAATTTTGATCCTAATTTGAATATCCTAGCCTCCATTATATAGGCAATGGGAGGCTCTCATTTTACCAATTTCTTCACTAGTTCACTTTGGGAAAAAATTGAAGATGATGGAAGATTTTTCCGGTGCTTTACTTCTTTTTCCCACCTTTTGATTCTTAGTTATGATAAGAAACATCTATATATGAGTGTTCGAGCACTATTTTCCATCTTTCCGGATCCAAATTTGAGTAAACCACAAATATTTTGCACATTAACTTGTGATTTTTACTCGTAGGCTATTGAAACTTGTGTAATGCGACCATAATGAATATACATAGTGATTTTGGCTAGGGTAACACATATCACCATGCAGTTTCTTGCATTAACACATTATTTGCAAGTCTCTAGGGTCTGTCACTATGGAAAATAGGCCTAAAATTGGGGTTTTATTTGAGTCAAAAACAGGTGCTTCTCCTCTAACATGATGAGGAGGTGTCTTCCACTATAACACTTAGTATTGAAAAAAATTAATTTAGTGGTAAATAAACTAAAAATTAATATAAATGGTTGTGCATTTTGATAACATTGTTACATAGTACCTACCTATTATGCAATAATTAATTGATAATTTTAAATAAAATCATAATTATTTGTGTGTGAGTGTACATATATATAATTTTAAATTAATATAATATGAAAAGCTAATATAAAAAAATATTATAAAATAAAATTGAAAGAAAATATTTATAAAATATTTTCATTTTTAAATGTGTAATGATTTTTGGGAAAGCTCGGTATTGATAATGTTGGGAAAAAATACCGAGAGTGAATCGATATTTACCGCATATTCAAAAAATTTTACTTTTTTCACTCTCTAAAACCCATACGCTACTTTCCTTTGGTAAACTCGCGTATACACGCGGATATCCTTCATACAACTCGCGTATTAGCGAGAGATCTAAATATGCGGATATGTATTAACTTAGTTCATTGCACTATTCATTCATCATGATGTTAAGTTAACAGTAAACAATAGAATAAACCATCACACAAAGCATCACACATGAACACCAGGGATTTTTAGGTGGAAACCCAAGTCGAGAGAAAACCACCGCGCAGCTCTTAGCCTTCAATATTTTATTATAGAGAAAACATCTTACAACATATGTGCCGGTGCAAACTCCTACCAAAGACGTGGTGCACTCACCCTGTGCTCGTTTACCAGCCTCTCGTGGAAGGGAGCTCCAACCCCCTCGACTCATTTACCAGCCTATCCCCGGAAGGGAGCTATGACCCCTCGATCTCGCTTACCAAATTTCTCACCGGGAAGGGAGCCATGACCCCTAAGCTTCATTACCAAATTTCACTCCGGAAGGGAGCTAGACCCCCCGATCTGGCCAACCCCCAAGACCCTTATGGACCACGTTTCATCAATTTTCACACTGGATCCAACAGCTTCAATAGAACACAACTTGCAGGCCACGTTTCATCATATTTTCAGACTGGACCCACTCCATACTTTTAAGCACAGTCAAACTTGAAACTGATACATATAACTCACTGACAAATATCTGTAAACCAGCAGAACAGATCAGACATTTCTTATCACAGTCTTCAGCAAACCCTAGTTTGCATATGCGCTTTCCTTTCTCTGATGTCGCGTATATACGTGCTTCCATTCACATAAACCAGCGTATACCTCTGTACAAACTTCAGAACAGATTTTACTACTCATACGCGCTTTCACTTCATAAAACACGCGTATATACGCGCTTCCACTGTAATAAAGTAGCGTATATATCTTCAACCATTACAGAGCTGCATACTTCTTCAGATCAGATATTCAGGTCAGATTCAACCCTTTACTTCAGATAGATGTTCGCCTCATCACAGATCTAATCACTTCATAAACAGTTCCAGCAAATACAGATACATTTCAGATCTAGATATTCCGCTTCATCATTTCTTCATAGGTGCATCATAGATTCAGATCTATCATCAAACCTTTAATCCTTTCCATTCAGATATACTTCAGAGAGAAGTATTCATTCAAGCTTAGACATCTTGCACCCACACTCATGATTTGCACAATGAATTTCTTCTCTTTATATAGGTTCTCCCTTTTTCAATACCATGAGCCCCTTTTTCAATACCATGAGCCCATTTTTCAATACCATGAGCCAAAACAATACCATGAGACCATTTTTCAATACCATGAGCCAAAACAATACTATGAGCCCGAAACTACATTACTTCCGATGGTATTCTTGGACGGGGTCATTTAGACGAATCATTACCCAATACAATGGGTCAATACCATGGTGGTTACCCCTGGTTTTGCACTGTATGAGCGCTTTTTCCCATACGCGACTTGGAACGTTATTTCCCGCGTGCATATGCGACTTCTCCTTGACAAATCCGCGTATGCCTTGAGACATACTCTTTTCATCATAGATCTAGCACATATTGAATTCCTTTCTTCATTACCTTCTGTACTCTCTGTAGATACATCAGATTTTCATCTTTAAACAGGTTCATCAAGACATATTATATCAAGCACAACTTCATCAAGTAAGTTTCCATCATCTTCATCAGGTGGGTTTCCATTCAAGATCAACTCTCTACATCATATTGTCAACAAACATCATATCACATCAGATTTACATCATTTACCAAGTCCATCAAGTTAAGAATAACTTCATCAGGTGTATTTCCATCAAGGACAACACATGCCAATAATCTCATGTCTTCATCTTCATTCAGTGGGTTGCCATCAAGGACAACACTCTGCATCATATTTCCAAAAATCTCCCCCTTTGGACTTGATGGCAACCACGATGGTGTTTGATCACCTCAACAGATAGGTACATTAAAAATACAATGACACCATGTCACTTTCCCCATTTTTGACACCATTCTTTCTCTTCATTCAAACACCATGTCACTCTCCCCCTTTGAAATCAAGGGCAAAGGGCAGATCAAAAACCAACATACTCTCCCCCTTTTCTCCTCATGTGGAAGAAGCGTTCTGCAGATCTGATATATACTGAAGTGACCGAGCTCCCCCTGAGTTCATGCTAAATCTTCAAACATATTTTCCAATGAAGTACATGACTCTATGAACTTCCTATCACCAAAGACTCATACTTACATCAATTATTCAACCAAGTGGATTTACATATGAGACTCAAGTACCCAACCAAGTGGGTTTACACATTTCAACTCAGCTACCCAACCAAGTGGGTTTAAAAAATTTGACTCAGCTACCCAACCAAGTGGGTTTATAAATTTTACAAGTCCTTACATGACTGAATATTACAATTTTACATCATGGGTCTCAACAAGACCTTTTCATCAAATTACAAATATGACCATTTATGCACCAACACCAAAAAGTCCTCAAGAAAGAGAACATATTTCAGAACCATCATAATGCCAGCACTGCATTATACTCAGCAAAGCTAATGCTCCCCCTGAATCTGTGCATCCAAGCATCCTTTTCATATGACTAAGGCTCCCCCTTAGTTTGTGCATCCTGAACACTTTCACCAAAAAATCATCAAAGCATCTTCATCAAATCATTAGAAATATAATTATGAGAACCGGAACACCACCAGAGGTACCAAACAGTATCAGAGATACCAAACAGCATTGCAGCTATGCTGAAGAAAGCTGACCCCAAACATAAATTTGTCAGCAACCATACATACGCGGTTTTATGTGCATGAACTCGCGTATATACGCGACTGTGTTTCAGGAAATCCGCGTATCCAATATCATCTCCTATATTTTAACCAGATCTGATTCTTTGTGAGGCAAAGACAGTGTTCAGCTTCTTTCTGAGATATTTGAATGCTTCCCTGGAATACAGATAGATAGAACATTGTAGTTGTGTCTTCAAGCATCATCCAACGGTTGTAGCATAAGCACATTAGAAACCAAGAGTTCAGATTCTTTGCAGCATCAATACCAGAACAACATCTTCAAATAAGTGTCAAGCAATCATCCATGTGGTCCAATATCACCATGATCTTTAAGATTTAACATGAAGTAACCTATGTAGAAAAAAGATCTCAACCATAGTAACAAACTCTGCATGATCTATTCTTATTTCTGAATCAAATGACTTCCAACTCATCCATGTGTGAGCACAAAAGATACTTTTCAGCAAACAGGGCTCAAAATCTCAGCAACAAATACTCTTCATCAACAAGCAAACAGGACTCATCCATAATCTTCAACATAAGAAACCAAGTATCATATCATCATAATTTAGAACTGAGAAACTAAGCTGATACTGAGTCAATAATACAGTTATTAACAGTCAGACTAATGCTCCCCCTGAACCTCTGCTCCAGATCTTCAGCTATCATATAAATTCTCTTGACTGTGTCTATTGGAACTCGCGTGTATACGCGACTTTTGTTCATCGAACCCGCGTATGGAAAGTGAAGCATAGAAATTTTTCATCTTCCTTCATCTCCCCCTGAACTTGTACCTCCTATACCTATCTTTTCCACATCAGATGCGCTGTCAGAAGTAAACATAACCAAAGTAATCAAATCAACCATGAGAGTCATCATACATTGCTCCCCCTGTGACGATACATTACTAAATCTCATAATGTATCCCACACCATTCCTGCAGTCAATAAGAAAAGTCAGCTTCAGAAGCGGATGACTGCAGTAGGGTCAATATTACCTACGTTTCTGATCGGTCCTCCATCTTCTTCCAGATTTGTTTGAACTTTCTATTTGTGTGCTGGAAATTGTCCACTTTCTCAGATCTGTTCAACCTGCATTCCTTTTCTACATGTCCATACTTGTTACAAGAATAACATCTCATGTGTCCAGAGAAATAAGCATAAGAATCATAACGAGTATTTCTAATCTTCCTCCTTTTACAATCAGTTGCTTTATGTCCATACTTGTTACATGAAAAACAATATCCCTTGAAGAAACCAGAGTACCTTTCTATGTAGGAACTGTTTGTTTGAGGCTGAAATGATCTGCTCCTGTAATTCGCTGCAACATGCCCATAATTATGACATTTAAAACATTCAACATTATTGACTGATTTCCTTTGAGGTTTCATCATTGTTGGTTGACCTTTTTTCTCTTTCAACACTTCAGGTTTTGCATTGACATCCTATGAATTTTTAGCACTTCCTTGTGAGCTAGATTCTCCTTTAACAGTTTCTTGGAAACCAAGACCAAGTTTGATAGCAGGAGACCTTTGATTATTCAGAATATTGTCCAAAATATTAGTACTATCTTGAAACCTCAAAAGTTTAACCTTTTCTTCTAATTTACCTTTGAGAATGTTTACCTTAACCTCCAAGGCTTGACATTGCTTCGTCATGCTTTCTTCTTTCCTTCTTCCATCTTCTACTTGATCCTTCAGATTTAGAATCTCTTCTTTCAACCAATTTTCGTTTTCTTCACATGTTTGTAGCAGCTCTTCATTCTTATGATTTGATTTTTCCAGATCTTCTTTGAGAGAGATGATTTCTGCTTCAAGCCCTTCCTTTTCAAATGATTGAAGAGGTTCCTCATTCCTCTTATTTGATGTTTCGAGATCTGCTTTCAGAGAGATGATTTCTGCTTCAAGTTTTTCACCTTGATTGGTTGCATAAGCGTACAACCCTTGATACTTGTCTATCTGTCCATTTAGTGTTTCTATCTTTTCATTCATCTTAGAGATCACATCCTTTTAGATAGATTCCTTCCTTTCAAATTGATACCAATCATTACTTTCATTATTTGCTTCTAGACTTTCACTCTCCTTAGATGATGTTTGCTGATTTTCAACTTTAATCTTGACGGCTTCTTCTAGATCCATACAGTTACTTTCACTATCTTTGCCTTTGTATATACAGGTAAGTGAAATACAAGAACAACGATCAATACATGTTTTATCTTCTTCACTTTCTGCTATACATGATTTTTGAGGTATCTCCTTTCCTTGAGTAGCCTTCTTCTTTTGCTTCTTTGCCATGAGCACTTGTAGAGCTTGGTCAGAATCTTCTTCATCTTCACTGGACACTTCATCATCATCTTCATTTGCATAATAACTCTTCCTCTTTTCAAATTGTTTCCCTTTACCATGTTTTTCTCTATAAGGACATTTAGCAACATAGTGACCAACTTTTCCACACTCAAAACATTTGAAGGGAAGCTTACCTTTGAATCTTCCAGTACCTAGTTGGAGTTTTCTCACAAAATTCGCTTCTTCTTCTTCGGATATATAGCTGGTTTCTTTGACAACTTCCTTTTCCTTTCCTTTTGCAGACACTTTAAAAGCATCTTCTCTGATTTGAGAAGGACCTCCTTGTCTCATTTCAAAAGCAGTCAAAATACCATGTAATTGAACAATAGTAAGAGTTTGCAGATCTTGCCTTTCTTCAATAGCTGAAACTTTAGAGTCAAATCTTGAAGTCAAGGATCTTAAGACTTTTTCTACCAGAGTAGTATCAGTTATGGTTTCACCCAAATTTCTTATCCGATTTACAATATCATCTAGGCGAAGAAAGAAACTGGCAACGCTTTCATCACTATGCATCTTCAAATTTTCATATTCAATTCTAAGAGTTTGGAGTTTTGCACTTTTTACCTTTGTATCTCCTTCATAGCTCAGAATGATTTTGTCCCATATTTCTTTTGCTGAATGTCGCTGCATCACTTTAGCAAATTCTGATTCGGACATGCTTCCTAATAAGACATTCACTGCTTTGGCATTGATTTCATACTTCTTCCTTTCTGCTGCATCAGTAGGAATACTTGCCGGGTATTGATAACCTTCTTCCACGATTGCCCATACATCTGCACCAAGACTTTGCAGATATGCTTTTGTTCGTACCTTCCAGAATATCAGATTGCTTCCATTGAATAGAGGTGGCTTTATAGACATTACTCCTTCTTGACTTCCCATTGCGGCGGATCTCCTTCAAGCGATCAAGCTTCTGCAGAAGGACCTGCTCTGATACCAATTGTTGGGAAAATACTGAGAGGCGGGGTGAATCAGTATTTACTACATATTCAAAAACTTTTACTTTTTCTTGCTTCTAAAACTCATACGCTACTTTCCTGATACAGACTCGCGTATATACGCGGATACCCTTTATGAAACTCGCGTATACACAGAGATCTAACTATGTCATTAATTCTTCACTTATATCATTCCATCATTAATTCATCAGATGTTTAATAAACAGTAATAGCAAAGAATATTAATAAACTATCCACACAATACACATGAACACTGATTTTTTTAGGTGTGAAACCCAATCGGAGAAACCACCATGTTTGCTCGCATTCAATATTTAATATGTAGAAAACATCTTACAACATATGTAAGCCGGCGTACTCCTACCAAGACGTTGGTGCACCCACCGCACTCATTTACCAAACGCCCTCCCCGGAAGGAGCTCCAACCCCTGACCCGTTTACCACCCTCTCCGGAAGGGAGCTATGACCCCCTCGATCTGCTTATCACCCCCACTGGAAGCGGGAGCTACGACCCCCTGCTCTCGTTTACCAGCCTCACCTGGAAGGGAGCTACAACCCCCTGACTGAAGGCTACAACCCTCAGCACCTCTTATGGACCACGTTTCATCAATTTTCACACTGGATCCAAAGCTTCCTTTAGGACACAACTTGCAGGCCACGTTTCATCATATTTTCAGACTGGACCCACTCCATACTTTTAAGCACAGTCAAACATGAAACTAATACATATAAATCACTGACAGATATCTGTAAACCAGCAGAACAGATCAGACATTTCTTACCACAATCTTCAGCAAACCCTAGTTTGCATACGCGTTTTCCTTTCTCTGATGTCGCGTATATACACGCTTCCGTTCACATAAACCAGCGTATACCTCTGTACAAACTTCAGAACAGATTTTACTACTCATACGTGCTTTCACTTCATAAAACTCGCGTATATACGCGCTTCCACTGTAATAAAGTAGCGTATAGATATTCAACCATTACAGAGCTGCATACTACTTCAGATCAGATATTCAGTTCAGATTCAACCCTTTATTTCAAACAGATGTTCGCCTCATCACAGATCTAATTACTTCATAAACAGATCCGGCAAATACAGATACATTTCAGATCTAGATATTCCGCTTCATCATTTCTTCATAGGTGCATCATAGATTCAGATCTATCATCAAACCTTTAACCCTTTCCATTCAGATATACTTCAGAGAGAAGTATTCATTCAAGCTTAGACATCTTGCACCCACACTCATGATTTGCACAATGAATTTCTTCTCTTTATATAGGTTCTCCCCTTTTCAATACCATGAGCCCCTTTTTCAATACCATGAGCCCAATTTTCAATACCATGAGCCAAAACAATACCATGAGCCCATTTATTCCTATGAGCCAAAACACATTTATGGAGCTCCGAAACTACATTACTTCCGATGGCTCTTGGACGGGGTCATTTAGACGAATCATTACCCAATACAATGGGTCAATACCATGGTGGTTACCCCTGGTTTTGCACTTTTTGAGCGCTTTTTCCCATACACGACTTCTCACGTTCTTTCCCGCGTGCATACGCGACTTCCCTTAGACATATCCGCGTATGCCTCGAGACATACTCTTTTCATCATAGATTTAGCACATGATGACTTCTTTTCTTCACTGCCTTCTGTACACACTGTAGATACATCATATTTAGCTCATCAAGAACATATTCTTTCAAGCACAACTTCATCAAGTAAGTTGTCATCATCTTCATCAAGTGGGTTTCCTTTCAAGGACAACACTCAGCATCATATTGTCAACAAACATCATATCACATCATATTTACATCATTTACCAAGTCCATCAAGTCAAGAACAATTTTCCAACAAAATGTATTTCCATCAAGGACAACACATGCTAATAATCTCATGTCTTTCTTCATTCAAAGGGTCGCCATCAAGGACAACACTTCCGTATCATATTTCAAATAATTCTCTCTTTGACTTGGATAAACCACGATGGTGTTTGATCACTACAACAGATAGATACATTAAAAATACAATGACACCATGTCACTCTCCCCATTCTTTGACACCATTCGTTTCCTTTATTCAAACACCATGTCACTCTCCCCCTTTGACACTGCGCTGTGTTGCGCATCAAACCAACATACTCTCCCCCTTTTCTCCTCATGTGGAAGAAGCGTTCTGCAGATCTGATATATACTGAAGTGACCAAGCTCCCCCTGAGTTCATGCTTAATCTTTAAACATATTTTCCAGTGAAGTACATGACTCTATGAACTTCCTATCACCAAAGACTCATACTTACATCAATTATTCAACCAAGTGGATTTACATATGAGACTCAAGTACCCAACCAAGTGGGTTTACACATTTCAACTCAGCTACCCAACCAAGTGGGTTTACAAAATTTGACTCAGCTACCCAACCAAGTGGGTTTACAAATTTTACAAGTCCTTACATGACTGAATATTACAATTTTACATCATGGGTCTCAACAAGACCTTTTCATCAAATTACAAATATGACCATTTATGACCAACACCAGAAAGTCCTCAAGAAAGAGAACATATTTCGGAATCAACATAATGCCAATAATGCATTATACTCAGCAAGGCCAATGCTCCCCCTGAATCTATGCATCCAAGCATCCTTTCCATATGACTAAGGCTCCCCAGCAGAAAACCTAACACTTTCACCTACAAATCATCAAAGCACCATCAAATCATGAATAGAATACAGAACTCTTAACACTACCGCAGGTACCAAACAAAGATCGTAGATACCAACAAGACAGAATGAGGCTAAGGTCACTCTGAAGAGAATCGACCCTCAACTGATGAGGATGGTTTTGACAGAGAACTCTCTGCTGTTTTCCCATCTGTTTCAGAATCCACAAGATTCAGTTTACTGTCCTATATTTTAACCAGATCTGATTCTTTGTGAGGCAAAGACAATGTTCAGCTTCTTTCTGAGATATTTGAATGCTTCCCTGGAATACATATAGATAGAACATTGTAGTTGTTTCTTCAAGCATCATCCAACGGTTGTAGCATAAGCACATTAGAAACCAAGCCTTCAGATTCTTTGCAGCATCAATACCAGAACAACATCTTCAAATAAGTGTCAAGCAATCATCCATGTAGTCCAATATCACCATGATCTTTAAGATTTAACATGACGTAACCTATGTAGAAAAAAGATCTCAACCATAGTAACAAACTCTGCATGATCTATTCTTATTTTTGAATCAAATGACTTCCAACTCATCCATGTGTGAGCACAAAAGATACTTTTCAGCCAACATGGTTCAAAATCTGAGGAACGAATACTCTTCATCAACAAGCAAACATGACTCATCCATAATCTTCAACATAAGAAACCAAGTATCATATCATCATAATTTAGAACTGAGAAACTAAGCTGATACTGAGTCAATAATACAGTTATTAACAGTCAGACTAATGCTCCCCCTGAACCTCTGCTCCAGATCTTCAGCTATCATATAAATTCTCTTGACTGTGTCTACTGGAACTCGCGTGTATACGCGACTTTTGTTCATCGAACCCGCGTATGGAAAGTGAAGCATAGAAATTTTTCATCTTCCTTCATCTCCCCCTGAACTTGTACCTCCTGTACCTGTCTTTTCCACATCAGATGCGCTGTCAGAAGTAAACATAACCAAAGTAATCAAATCAACCATGAGAGTCATCATACATTGCTCCCCCTGTGACGATACATTACTAACCACACGATCCTACACCATTCCTGCCACCAATAAGAAAAGTCGCCTTCCGGAAGCGATGATCATAAGAGGTCAATATTCCCCTGTCGTCGATCGGTCCTCCATCTTTTCCATTTGTTTGAACTTTCTATTTGTGTGCCGGAAATTGTCCACTTTCTCGTATCCGTTCAACCCTCATTCTTTCTACATGTCCATACTTGTTACAAGAATAACATCTCATGTTTTTATAGCTGTTTACAGAACTATAAATGCATATTTCTAATTCCTTCTCCTTTTACAATCACCGTTTTTGTCAATACTTGTTATATATGCAAACAATATCCTCAGTAACCAGAGTACCTTTCTATGCAGGAACTGTTGAAAGTGAAATGATCTGCCCACCGTCGTAACATGCTCACTATAGATGAACATTCAACATTATTGACTGATTTCCTTTGAGATTTCATCATTGATGGTTGACCTTTTGTCTCTTTCAACACTTCAGGTTTTGTATTGACATCCTCTGAAGTTTTAGCACTTCCTTGTGAGCTAGATTCTCCTTTAACAGTTTCATGGAAACCAAGAACAAGTTTGATAGCAGGAGACCTTTGATTACTCAGAATATTGTCCAAAATATTAGTACTATCTTGAAACCTCAAAATTTTAACCTTTTCTTCTAATTTACCTTTGAGAATGTTTACCTCAACCTCCAAGGCTTGACATTGCTTTGTCATGCTTTCTTCTTTCCTTCTTCCATCTTCTACTTGATCCTTCAGATTTGGAATCTCTTCTTTCAACCAATTTTCGTTTTCTTCACATGTTTGTAGCAGCTCTTCATTCTTATGATTTGATTTTTCCAGATCTTCTTTGAGAGAGATGATTTTTTCTTCAAGCCCTTCCTTTTCAAATGATTGAAGAGGTTCCTCATTCATCTTATTTGATGTTTCGAGATCTGCTTTCAGAGAGATGATTTCTGCTTCAAGTTTTTCACCTTGATTGGTTGCATAAGCGTACAACCCTTGATACTTGTCTATCTATCCATTTAGTGTTTCTATCTTTTCATTCATCTTAGAGATCACATCCTTGTAGATAGATTCCTTCCTTTCAAATTGATACCAATCATTACTTTCATTATTTGCTTCTAGACTTTCACTATTTTTAGATGATTTTTGCTGATCTTCAACTTTAATCTTGACAGCTTCTTCTAGATCCATACTGTTACTTTCACCTTTGCATATATAGGTAAGTTAAATACAAGAACAACGATCAATACCTGTTTCATCTCCTTCAATTTCTGCTATACATGATTTCTAAGGTATCTCCTTTCCTTGAGTAACCTTCTTCTTTTGCTTCTTTTCCATGAGCACTTGTAGATCTTGGTCAGAATCTTCTTCATTTTCACTGGACACTTCATCATCATCTTCATTTGCATAATAACTCTTCCTCTTTTCAAATTGTTTCCCTTTACCATGTTTTTCTCTATAAGGACATTTCGCAGCATAGTGACCAACTTTTCCACAATAAAAACATTTGAAGGGAAGCTTACCTTTGAATCTTCCAGTACCCAGTTGGATTTTTCTCACAAAATTCGCTTCTTCTTCTTCGGATATATAGTTGGTTTCTTTGACAACTTCCTTTTCCTTTCCTTTTGCAGACACCTTAAAAGCAGCTTCTCTGATTTGAGAAGGACCTCCTTGTCTCATTTCAAAAGCAGTCAAAATACCATGTAATTGAACAATAGTAAGAGTTTGCAGATCTTGCCTTTCTTCAATAGCTGAAACTTTAGAGTCAAATTTTGAAGTCAAGGATCTTAAGACTTTTTCCACCAGAGTAGTATCGGTTATGGTTTCACCCAAATTTCTCATCAGATTTACAATATCATCTAGACGAAGAAAGAAACTGGCAACACTTTCATCACTATGCATCTTCAAATTTTCATATTCAATTCTAAGAGTTTGGAGTTTTGCACTTTTTACCTTTGTGTCTCCTTCGTAGCTTAGAATGATTTTGTCCCATATTTCTTTTGCTGAATGTAGCTGCATCACTTTAGAAAATTCTGATTCAGACATGCTTCCTAACAAGACATTTACTGCTTTGGCATTGATTTCATACTTCTTCCTTTCTGCTGCATCAGTAGGAATACTTGCTGGGTATTGATAACCTTCTTCAACGATTGCCCATACATCTGCACCAAGACTTTGCAGATATGCTTTTGTTCGTACCTTCCAGAATATCAGATTGCTTCCATTGAATAGAGGTGGCTTTATAGACATCACTCCTTCTTGACTTCCCATTGTGACGGATCTCCTTCAAGCGATCAAGCTTCTGCAGAAGGACCACGCTCTGATACCAATTGTTGGGAAAAATACTGAGAGGGGGGGGTGAATCAGTATTTACTGCATAATCAAATCTTTTTACTTTTTCATTCCTTAAAATCCATACGCTACTTTCCTTCAGTAAACTAGCGTATATACGCGGATCCCCTTTATGAAACTAGCGTATACACAAAGATCTAGATATGTCATTAAATCTTCACTCCTATTATTCCATCATTCATTCATCGGATGTTTAATAAACAGTAAACATGTGCAGTAAGAACAAAATAAGTCATCACACAAAGCATCACACATGAACACCAGGATTTTTAGGTGGAAACCCAAATCGGGAGAAAACCACCGCTGCAGTTGCTCAGCCTTCAATATTTTTATTATAGAGAAAACATGTTACAACATATGTGCTGGCGCAGACTTGACCAGCACGCAGGCACCCACCTGCGCTCGTTTACCAGCCTCTCCTGGAAGGGAGCTACGACCCCCCGACTCGTTTACCAGCCTCTCCTGGAAGGGAGCTACGACCCCCCGATCTCGTTTACCAGCCTCACCTGGAAGGGAGCTACGACCCCCGATCTCGTTTACCAGCCTCACCTGGAAGGGAGCTACGACCCCCTGACTGAAGGCTACAACCCTCAGCACCACCTTGGACCACGTTTCATCAATTTTCACACTGGATCCAACAACTTCAATAGCACACAACTTGCAAGCCACGTTTCATCATATTTTCGAAATTTGGACCCACTCCATACTTTTAAGCACAGTCAAACATGAAACTGATACATATAACTCACTGACAGATATCTATAAACCAGCAGAACAGATCAGACATTTCTTATCACAGTCTTCAGCAAACCCTAGTTTGCATACGCGCTTTCCTTTCTCTGATGTCGCGTATATACGCGCTTACGTTCACATAAACCAGCGTATACCTCTGTACAAACTTCAGAACAGATTTTACTACTCATATGCGCTTTCACTTCATAAAACACGCGTATATACGCGCTTCCACTGTAATAAAGTAGTGTATATATCTTCAACCATTACAGAGCTGCATACTTCTTCAGATCAGATATTCAGGTCAGATTCAACCCTTTACTTCAGACAGATGTTCGTCTCATCACATATCTAATCACTTCATAAACAGATCCAGCAAATACAGATACATTTCAGATCTAGATATTCCGCTTCATCATTTATTCATAGGTGCATCATAGATTCAGATCTATCATCAAACCTTTAACCCTTTCCATTCAGATATACTTTAGAGAGAAGTATTCATTCAAGCTTAGACATCTTGCACCCACACTCATGATTTGTACAATGAATTTCTTCTCTTTATATAGGTTCTCCCTTTTTCAATACCATGAGCCCCTTTTTCAATACCATGAACCCATTTTTCAATACCATGAGCCAAAACAATACCATGAGACCATTTTTCAATACCATGAGGCAAAACAATACTATGAGCCCGAAACTACATTACTTCCGATGGTATTCTTGGACGGGGTCATTTAGACGAATCATTACCCAATACAATGGGTCAATACCATGGTGGTTACCCCTGGTTTTGCACTGTATGAGCGCTTTTTCCCATACGCGACTTGGAACGTTATTTCCCGCGTGCATATGCGACTTCTCCTTGACAAATCCGCGTATGCCTTGAGACATACTCTTTTCATCATAGATCTAGCACATATTGAATTCCTTTCTTCATTACCTTCTGTACTCTCTGTAGATACATCAGATTTTCATCTTTAAACAGGTTCATCAAGACATATTCTATCAAGCACACCTTCATCAAGTAAGTTGCCATCATCTTCATCAGGTAGGTTTCCATTCAAGATCAACTCTCTACATCATATTGTCAACAAACATCATATCACATCAGATTTACATCATTTACCAAGTCCATCAAGTTAAGAATAACTTCATCAGGTGTATTTCCATCAAGGACAACACATGCCAATAATCTCATGTCTTCATCTTCATTCAGTGGGTTGCCATCAAGGACAACACTCTGCATCATATTTCCAACAATCTCCCCCTTTGGACTTGATGGCAACCACGATGGTGTTTGGTTACCACAACAGATAGGTACATTAAGAATACAATGACACCATGTCACTCTCTCCATTTTGACACCATTCTTTCTCTTCATTCAAACACCATGTCACTCTCCCCCTTTGACATCAAGGGCAAAGGGCGGATCAAAAATCAACATACTCTCCCCTTTTCTCCTCATGTAGAAGAAGCGTTCTGCAGATCTGATGTATACTGAAGTGACCAAGCTCCCCCTGAGTTCATGCTAAATCTTCAAACATATTTTTCAATAAAGTATATGACTTTATGAACTTCCTATCACCAAAGACTCATACTTACATCAAATATCCAACCAAGTGGATTTACATATGAGACTCCACTACCCAACCAAGTGGGTTTACAAATTTGACGCAGCTACCCAACCAAGTGGGTTTACAAAATTTGACTCAGCTACCCAACCAAGTGGGTTTACAAATTTGACAAGTCCTTACATGACTGAATATTACAATTTTACATCATGGGTCTTAAAAAGACCTTTTCATCAAATTACAAATATGACCATTTAGGACCAACACCAGAAAGTCCTCAAGAAAGAGAACATATTTTAGAACCATCATAATGCCAAAAATGCATTATACTCAGCAAAGCTAATGCTCCTCTTGAATCTGTGCATCCAAGCAACCTTTCCTTATGACTAAGGCTCCCCCTTAGTTTGTGCATCCTGAACACTTTTACCAACAAATCATCAAGGCATCTTTATCAAAACATTAGAAATAGAATTATGAGAACTGGAACACCACCAGAGATACCAAACAGTATCAGAGATACCAAACAGCACTACAGCTGTGCTGAAGAAAGCTGACCCCAAACAGAAATTTGTCAGCAACCATACATACGCGGTTTTATGTGCATGAACTCGCGTATATACGCGACTGTGTTTCAGGAAATCCGCGTATCCAATATCATCTCCTATATTTTAACCAAATCTGATTCTTTGTGAGGCAAAGACAATTTTCAGCTTCTTTCTGAGATATTTGAATGCTTCCCTGGAATACAGATAGAGAGAAAATTGTAGTTGTTTCTTCAAGCATCATCCAACGGTTGTAGCATAAGCACATTAGAAACCAAGCCTTCAGATTCTTTGCAGCATCAATACCAGAACAACATCTTCAAATAAGTGTCAAGCAATCATCCATGTGGTCCAATATCACCATGATCTTTAAGATTTAACATGAAGTAACATATGTAAGAAAAAATATCTCAACCATAGTAACAAACTCTGCATGATCTATTCTTATTTCTGAATCAAATGACTTCTAACTCATCCATGTGTGAGCACAAAAGATACTTTTCAACAAACAGGGCTCAAAATCTCGGCAACGAATACTCTTCATCAATGACAAACATGACTCATCCATAATCTTCAACATAAGAAACCAAGTATCATATCATCATAATTTAGAGCCGAGAAACTAAGGCGATGCGAGTCAATGTCTGAGTTATTAACGGTCGACTAATGCTCCCCATAGCCTCTGCTCCCCAGATCTTCGACTATCATATAAAGTTCCTTGATGTCTTGACGTGTCTCTGAACTTTTTTTATCTGCGACTTACTGTTCATCGAACCCGCGTATGGAAAGTGAAGCATAGAAATTTTTCACATTCCTTCATCTCCCCACCCAGACTTAACCCTCCTGTGCACTATCTTTCACATCAGTCTTGACGTCGAAGTAAACATAACCAAAGTAATCAAATCAACCATGAGAGTCATCATACATTTCTCCCCCTGTGACGATACATTACTAAATCTCATAATGTATCCCACACCATTCCTGCAGTCAATAAGAAAAGTCAGCTTCAGAAGCGGATGACTGCAGTAGGGTCAATATTCCCTACGTTTCTGATCGGTCCTCCATCTTTTTCCAGATTTGTTTGAACTTTCTATTTGTGTGTTGGAAATTGTCCACTTTCTCAGATCTGTTCAACCTGCATTCCTTTTCTACATGTCCATACTTGTTACAAGAATAACATCGCATATGTCCAGAAAGATAAGCATAAGAATCATAATGAGTATTTCTAATCTTCCTCCTCTTGCAATCAGCTGCTTTATGTCCATACTTGTTACATGAAAAACAATATCCCTTGAAGAAACCAGAGTACCTTTGTTGGTTGACCTTTTGTCTCTTTCAACACTTCAGGTTTTGCATTGACATCCTCTGAATTTTTAGCACTTCCTAGTGAGCTAGATTCTCCTTTAACAGTTTCATGGAAACCAAGACCAAGTTTGATAGCAGGAGACCTTTGATTACTCAGAATATTGTCCAAAATATTAGTACTATCTTGAAACCTCAAAAGTTTAACCTTTTCTTCTAATTTACCTTTGAGAATGTTTACCTCAACCTCCAAGGCTTGACATTGCTTTGTCATGCTTTCTTCTTTCCTTTTTCCATCTTCTACTTGATCCTTCAGATTTAGAATCTCTTCTTTCAACCAATTTTCGTTTTCTTCACATGTTTGTTGCAGCTCTTCATTCTTCTTATTTGATTTTTCCAGATCTTCTTTGAGGGAGATGATTTCTGCTTCAAGACCTTCCTTTTCAAATGATTGTAGAGGTTCCTCATTCCTCTTATTTGATGTTTCGAGATCTGCTTTCAGAGAGATGATTTCTGCTTCAAGTTTTTCACCTTGATTAGTTGCATAAGTGTACAACCCTTGATACTTGTCTATCTGTCCATTTAGTGTTTCTATCTTTTCATTCATCCTAGAGATCACATCTTTGTAGATAGCTTCCTTCCTTTCAAATTGACACCAATCATTACTTTCATCATTTGCTTCTAGACTTTTACTATCTTTATATGATTTTTGCTGATGTTCAACTTTAATCTTGACAGCTTCTTTTAGATCCATACTGTTACTTTCACTATATTTACCTTTGCATGTACAGTTAAGTGAAATACAAGAACAATGATTAATACCTGTTTCATCTCCTTCAATTTCTGCTATACAAGATTTCTGAGATATCTTCTTGTTTCGAGTAGCCTTCTTCTTTTTCTTCTTTGCCATGAGTACTTTCAGATCATGGTCAGAATCTTCTTCATCTTCACTGGACACTTCATCATCATCTTCATTTGCATAATAACTCTTCCTCTTTTCAAATTGTTTCCCTTTACAATGTTTTTCTCTATAAGGACATTTAGCAGCATAGTGACCAACTTTTCCACACTCAAAACATTTGAAGGGAAGCTTACCTTTGAATCTTCCAGTACCCAGTTGGAGTTTTCTCACGAAATTCGCTTCTTCTTCTTCGGATATATAGCTGGATTCTTTGACAACTTCCTTTTCTTTTCCTTTTGCAGATGCCTTAAAATCAGCTTCTTTGATTTGAGAAGGACCTCCTTGTCTCATTTCAAAAGCAGTCAGAATACCATGCAATTGAACAATAGTAAGAGTTTGCAGATCTTGCCTTTCTTCAATAGCTGAAACTTTAGAGTCAAATTTTGAAGTCAAGGATCTTAAGACTTTTTCCACCAGAGTAGTATCAGTTATGGTTTCACCCAAATTTCTCATCCGATTTACAATATCATCTAGACGAAGAAAGAAGCTGGCAACACTTTCATCACTATGCATCTTCAAATTTTCATATTCAATTCTAAGAGTTTGGAGTTTTGCACTTTTTACCTTTGTGTCTCCTTCATAGCTTAGAATGATTTTGTCCCATATTTCTTTTGGTGAATGTAGCTGCATCACTTTAGCAAATTCTGATTCAGACATGCTTCCTAATAAGACATTCACTGCTTTGGCATTGATTTCATACTTCTTCCTTTCAGCTGCATCAGTAGGAATACTTGTCGGATATTGATAACCTTCTTCCACGATTGCCCATACATCTGCACCAAGACTTTGCAGATATGCTTTTGTTCGTACCTTCCAGAATATCAGATTGCTTCCATTGAATAGAAGTGGCTTTATAGACATTACTCCTTCTTGACTTCCCATTGCGACGGATCTCCTTTAAGCGATCAAGCTTCTGCACAAGGACCTGCTCTGATACCAATTGTTGGGAAAAATACTGAGAGGGGGGGGTGAATCAGTATTTACTGCATAATCAAAAATTTTTACTTTTTCATTCCTTAAAACCCATACGCTACTTTCCTTCAGTAAACTAGCGTATATACGCGGATCCCCTTTATGAAACTAGCGTATACATAGAGATCTAGATCTGTCATTAAATATTCACTTATATTATTCCATCATTCATTCATCACATGTTCAATAAACAGTAAACATGTGCAGTAAGAACAGAATAAACCATCACACAAAGCATCACACATGAACACCGGGATTTTTAGGTGGAAACCCAAATCGGGAGAAAACCACCGCTGCAGTTGCTCAGCCTTCAATATTTTATTATAGAGAAAACATCTTACAACATATGTGCTGGCGCAGACTCCTACCAGCACGCAGGCACCCACCTGCGCTCGTTTACCAGCCTCTTCTGGAAGGGAGCTCCAACCCCCTGACTCGTTTACCAGCCTCTCCTGGAAGGGAGCTACGACCCCCTGATCTCGTTTACCAGCCTCACCTGGAAGGGAGCTACGACCCCCTGAACTCGTTTACCGGCCTCACCTGGAAGGGAGCTACGACCCCCTGACTGAAGGCTACAACCCTCAGCACCTCTATGGACCACGTTTCATCAATTTTCACACTGGATCCAACAGCTTCAATAGAACACAACTTGCAGGCCACGTTTCATCATATTTTCAGACTGGACCCACTCCATACTTTTAAGCACAGTCAAACATGAAACTGATACATATAACTCACTGACAGATATCTGTAAACTAGCAGAACAGATCAGCCATTTCTTATCACAGTCTTCAGCAAACCCTAGTTTGCATATGCGCTTTCCTTTCTCTGATGTCGCGTATATACGCGCTTCCGTTCACATAAACCAGTGTATACCTCTGTACAAACTTCAGAACAGATTTTACTACTCATACACGTTTTCACTTCATAAAACACGCGTATATACGCGCTTCCACTGTAAT